>VYZP01009324.1:0-13887 GCA_013400635.1 Hypocryptadius cinnamomeus
ACTTGGTCAAATTAAGGATTTATCCTGCTGTTAGTTTTGAGAGACATTAGACACCTTGGCAAGAACATGACAAGCAATCAAGTGAATGTACTCTGTACTATATTACCTGTCTAAAGCAATCTAGGGTGTCCCAGATGAATGTCATTTATAATATGAAAAAATACTTCCAAAGGAAAAGCACTTGGAGGTGGACAGTGGTGTTGTCTTTATTTTTAATAGCTCTTCATGGATTCCTTGCCACGTCTCTTTTCCCAGTTGCTTTTTGAATCATATGAGAAGGAGATATTTGAAAAATCATTTCCTCTTTGTTCTGAACCTGAATTTTGCAGTCCTCATGTCTCTCTGAAGTGCTCTTCAGAGTACTTATAGCACTATTAATGAAAGAAATTTCATGCTAATCATTAACAAGTAGTTAGCCTAAACTCATTTTACATAGGGAACTAAAAAGTCTCTGTGTAGAAATAGCAATTGGTGTCTTACTCAGCCTGAGCTTTAGATAGCAACAGAGAGGTGAAAGGTTCTTTATTCTGTTCTCACCGCCAGTCTCCTGCATGACAGGATGCAGTATTTAAATGTTCAGCAAAGTGATTTCCACTGATATGACAAAACTCTCCATGGTGAATGCCCAGCTGGAGAGTTGCAGCTTTTACAGAAGTCCAACACTGTGTTATTACTGGTGTCCTGAAAGTAATTTGTGACAATAAGGAAGGAAATAGGGCCATCAATCAGGCTGATACTACCTGTTTCAACCACAACACATTCAAACAACAGACTGTAAACCCAGATCTTTCAGTGTTCTAGTTTAAGAAACTTTTCTTGATGATGTGCAGTCTCAGGAGGAGGAACTCTTGCAAGATGTGTGTAGTGGTCCATATTTAATTCAGTGTAAATTCCTAAAATAAATTTCCAGGATAATTGGCTGTGTCTTCAGTCCATGTGCCCACAAACTGTATTTTTTTTCATAAAAATACTTTTTTTCCACAAAGAAGATTTATGGCTTAAAAGTAAGTGCAAACAGAAAGGCATATTAATAGTAATAAGCTTGTGCCAGATTTTATGACCAGCTCCAGTAAAAAAGGATTTCAGCCACCTTGAATAAGGGGTGTGTTTGATCCTACTCACTCTTTCATAGATCTGATGGAAAACTCAAGAACTAGGTAGAGAAAATGCATTCAATTTTTTCATTAAAAATGGAATACATTTGATAGTAGTACTATTTCAAAAGAGTAATGTTAAAAAAAGCCCACCTAGATAAACCTGAGGTTGAAGAGTTCTCTATTTTTATTTTGGATCCTGTGTGTTAGCCTTCTCAGCTGAATCTTGGATCTCCTTGTTTAGGAATTTCAACCAAGAAAGTTTCTAAGTATGTTTTGCCAATGGTGCCAATTGAACTCAATAGTAGAAAAAATGGCATAGCTACAAGTCTTCTAAAATGTGCTTTTTTTTCTGTATGAATGAAGTAAGGCCTAATATCTAGAATTAAACTAACAGGTCCAGCTGAAAATTTGTCCTATTGACACAGTTAGTGAAATTTCCTCTCTCCACAGATGTCCTTCTAGAAAAGTGTGTATCAAAATGCACTAAACATATTAATGTATTGTTTTGACTTTTTAGAAAAAATAATTGCTACAGCCCATTTTTTCCTTTTTTCTTTTTTCTGATTTTTTTTTAAGCTTTTAATTTTATCATATTTATAAAAATCAGAGCAATATAAAGCTGTTTCTAGGAAGTAGCAATGGCTTGGTATTCCCCGAAGGGAGGATCTGTACTCCAGGGAATGGAATGCCTCCTTGAGCCCACCAAAGAGCACAGGTGTATCCTGCTGCAGGAAGACCCTCAGGGCAGAAGATCCCACTGGATTTTCTCGTCTTTGTTCAAACAGACCCTGTAGGAACCTCCAGCTCTGCCCACTCCATGAATATGCATAATTTCAAAGGCCACCTTAAATAATGCTCCAGCCTTTCAAGCTTCCCCCCAGGGAGAATGCATTTCCAAGAGAGTGATTCTGTGCCACTAGTGGTCAGACTTTCATAGGAGAGCAGCACCTGGCATTTTGCAGTTCTTAAACAATCTGCTTTTCTACTCAAGTGCTAAATGGTTAGGTCCCTAAAGAATCTGAATCTGAATGAAGGAAGTGATTTATTCAGGAAATTTTAATTGAGACATAACAAAAAAATTAAAAAAGAAAAAATAAAATTACTTTTAATGAAGAGCATCAGAAGTGTGGCATTTTCAAAACTCTTTGTAAGGAAAGATACAAGAAAGAAATCTTCAGTGTTTCCCTCTTCAACCTTCAGTGTAACATGAGTATTTTTTTCCTGGCTTATTGAGAACCTTCCTTTCTGCTGCATTGTGTCTCAGGATTAGTCACATCATTTTACATTCCTGCTTTCTACATTTATTTTACCAATTTGGCTGGAGTATGACAGATCTTATCATGCTTGGCAGGATTTGTTTTGATGATGAATGGCTCTGCAAGTCTTTGCTTGCAAAGCATGACAGTCCACGTGCATACTCTTAGCTCTCACTCCATTTATTAGTTTAGTTGTACGTGTTTTCATAGAATTCTGTGTATTTTAATTAAGGTGTAGATATCTAAAAGCACATTGGGGGGAGGTCTGGAAAACAGTGCTCAATGCTCTGAAATTACATTGAATTTTGAAGTGATAGCAGATATAAACTTTTAAAAAATTATTTTCTAAGCAAGATCTTATTTGTGAAAATAAACAGTACTATTGTAGGCACAAGGCTTAAATTACCTTAATTTGAAAATTTTACAGTTGTTTTCATTTGGCCACTTTCATGATCTTCTCTTTGTAATTTATGAATAGTCATGAGAAAAGATTGCATAAGTTAGAATATCTGGGGAATGTTTATTCTTTTTTGTATACCTAGGCAACGGAAATAGCTTTACTTAAACAAAATAATTCAATATTTGTTATTTTATGTCTTAGAAAACTGTCATCTTCTCAGGGAACAGATAACATATTACATGATGTAGGCAGCTTAAAGACACAAAGTAAATGTTTTGTAAATGCATAATCTAAAGTTTATAAATTATTTATGTATACAACCTGATGTTTAGAGTCCTTCCTCATATTTTAGTGACTGCACCACCATCCCATTGCCTTTAATGGAATTTCTTACAGATCTAAGCACTTGCCAGCCTGAACTGTCAATTCCAAGCAGTCCTTGATAGTGGGAAGAGGAGTCATAAAATACAATTTTCTTATTGACTACAAATTAAACCTGAACTGTTGCATAAACAACTGATTTTTGTAGGCTTATTCAACATTATATTTGTGTAGTGAATAGGCTGTTTTGATCTAGGACTTTGAGAAAATATAGACTGAAATGGAAAACACTTAGATACCGGAAAAAAGATTGTATAGTTTCTTTATTCATTGTTTTTATCTTAGCTTGTTACAGAGATCAGTCTGAAATGAAAACAGGCTCCCCATCAAACTCCTATAAGAACCTTCTAAAGTAACATCCTCACTGTCAGAACTTGAAAGATATATTTCTAATCTATCTGGTTAATTTTTAAAACGTGTTTTGCAAAATGTGAAACAAGTGAATCAATATCAAGTGAAAGTTGTTCTGTGCTTATGAGTCCAGGTATTCACTGATGATTCATATAATTACATATTGATTTGGTATAGTTATCTATGTCATCAGCATAGATGAAAACATTACTAGCTCCTCAAACAGCTTCCAATAATGTGTGAGAAGAGCAGTTACATTATCATGTGGGGTTTGAGTCACCTGGGGAGGGAGTCTTGAGACCTCGTGAAGTCACCAGTGTATTGTCCCAGGAATACCTGGCCAGGTTGGAAGGAGCTTTGACCAACCTGGTCTAGTGAAAAGTGTTCCTGCCATGGCAGGAGAGTTGGATAAAAAAATTTCCCTTCCAAATAAATTGATTCTATGACTTTGTGATTTCCTGGAAATTACAGAAATAAAAGAGTACAAAGAGTAGGACTGACTGAAGTTACTTAATGTTAAATCTCATTAGGATGGAAAATAGTGAATTAATCACTCAACTAGGAACAAATATTTTCTTAACATAACTAATAGGAATTGGATTCATATTTTATATTTAGCCAAAGAATGACCCAGTGATGAAAATACATGGCTCTTTTGAAAGCTATTTTCCTGAACTTGAAAGCAACTGCTGACATAATGAAGGAAAATGTTCCTATTAATGGGTTGTTTTGGAGAGACCAACAGATAAAATAAAAAAAAAAAAGAAATCTGCTGCTCTGCACACTGCAACTAAGAATACAAGCACTGGATAAAGAAAGCTAAAGCCATAAGATTTTTGAAAAATTACATACTTCAATTGTATCAGGAAATGAGAGGATTTATTTAAATTCTTAGAAATAATCCTAGCTAAAATATAGATTCCGTATGAGACAAAAATTATCTTAGCCATTCAGAAAAGGCAAGGATATTTAATAAGTAGACATTTGGAGTCATAGAATATAATCAGATATATTCAGTAAAAAATTTCTGTATTTGAAGGAGGAGAATTAGTTCATATCTTGCAATGTTAATGAAGTACATTGTGTTTCATCAGTAGCTGTAGCAGACATTAAATGACAAAATAAATAGTGAAACAATTTTGGATCCAGTAGATTGTGTGACTTGTAACCAACAGTATTAAAGGCATTGGCAGATGAGTTTTTTGAGACATTCATGCTGATTTCAAACAAGGCATACAAAATGGGGGATTTTCCAGGATGCTGAAACAAAGCTAATGTCGTCCTAATATTTTATGAGAAATATTTTATGAGAAGCATTTTATAAGAAAGTTTATGACCCACATATCTTCATACTAATTCTGAGCATGAGGCTCACAAATTAAGCATCCATAAAATAATTAAATGTAATTAAATCTAATCAATGTACTTCAGGGATGTTGATAATTTTTCAATAAATATATGCGTCGACTTTTCAGGCTGACTATTATAACAGAAATTTAAGCTTGTACTGTATTTGACTTTATTTCATATGACATCTGAAAAATTGCAATATAGAAAATTCAGGAGAGACAGTCTTTCTTGTATCCTTACTTTAAGCAGGACCTTGAAAAATTAGGAAAAAATTAAGAGGTTTCAAAATGGACATGCAAATCTCTTTTCACAGTTGTCATGAAAACATATTGTGTACTTCCACAAAAGCCAAGTCTTTTCTTTACAAAAATTAAGACATTTTTCTTATACTCACTCTACTCCATGCTGTCTCACTGTAGCTGTTTGTGGCTACAAGCACTTAATGTTGTTTTTCTTTCATGCAAGCAGAGTTAGCCAAACTTGTGAGGAAAGGTGACTTCTAAAAGTTGCTAGGCAGGCATGTACTAGAATTCAGAGATGAAGAGGCTACTCTCTTAGTTCATGAAAAGGACAAATGAAAGAAATAAAAATCTATAAATTCATCCCATCCATTCCCATGTGCCAGTGTGAACAATAAGAAGTGGGCAGGTCTATAGCATCTTGGAAGTTTGGGGACCACGCCTGGTTTTGAGTTGCAGCTTTTCTGTCATCCACGCTGCCCACACACTGGTCTCATTTACACTCTGGTCTGCAGAAAGTCATCTGGCTCTGACTCTCTCAGGAAATGTCAGGATTTATGGGGTTGGAGAAAGGGTAATGGGAGAAAGCTTTAGAATATATGCAGCTGACCCAGGACTCATGGTTGTGCAAACTTGATCTCAGTATATCCGTCAGTAAGTGTAACCATCAAAACAAGTTCTTTGCCTTATTTAACAATAAGCAATAACCTTCTTCTTCTTCTTCTTCTTCTTCTTCTTCTTCTTCTTCTTCTTCCTCTTCCTCTTCCTCTTCCTCTTCCTCTTCCTCTTCCTCTTCTTCTGACTGAACTCAGAAGTCAAAATCCCTTTCAAGTAACAGCTGCTCTCTTTAGCCCAGCTGTCTCTCTTACAATAGGGATATTTGGAGAAAACTGGTAAGTCTGTGGGGCTGGCAGCCTTGAACTGATGTGAACTGGGTCTGCAAAGGTGGAACTCAGTTTCTGTGCAGAGCTGAAGGTTTATCTCTATCCACATCTCTCTCAGGGATGAATCCTTTGCTTTGGAAAGATGAGTAAAGCAGGTGAGACTTCAGCCAACTCTATCTCCTCCCTGGCATCCTCATGGGGGGACACAATTGAACTGACAATAAGAAGGCAAAAGATGCTTTTTCAGAATGCTGATTATTACACAATAAAGAAGTCTATGGGAGCCCAGGGGAAGAGCTGCATTTGATCATGTCAGCACAAGGGGCTGTATGGTCGTGCAACATATACTACGAAAGTTGGCTGGCCTTTCTTTGCACCTTCAGCTTCAGCCTCCCATCCAATCCCCGTCTCTCTCACTCTTCTGTTATCCAGCAGAATCTGGAAAGAAATCATTAAACCGCATAGCTGTTCCAATAGCAGCTGCTTGCAAGGTGGCCTTGGGAGTCCATGTCAATTCCTGCACTGTGCAGGGCTGCTCAGGGCTCTCATGCGTGTTCCTGGCAGCTCCCCACTCTCAGAACTCCAGCACAAAGCTGTGTGCAGGCTCTGAAAATGAGTGGAAAGAAGTGAAAGTGGAAAGAGGGGGACAGCATGGCTTGTTGTGTGAATTACCTGTGTGAGGGAGAGCTAGAGCTTTAGATTTTATGGAGATTCTCCCTCATTTTGTCTTAGCTGTATTTCTGTTTGACATTTTGGATTTGCCTGATTTTTCTCTCTTTATCTCTTTCCATCTCCTTTTCCATATTTTCCACTGTGCTTTTATGCACCTTTACCTCTTTTTATATTCTTTCTCACTTTCCCTCCCTTATCCTTCTATCTTAAAATCATTCAATTTCCTTTTGATTTTAGAAATAATTATTCTGTTTCTCTCAATTTCCTCACATATTTCTTTCCTTTCTCTTTTTTTTTTCCGTGCTGTTCTTCCTAAACTGCTTCTTTTCCTGCCTTCTCTGCCTGATTTACTCTACTCTACACTGCCCCCTTTTCCCTCCCTCCCTCTCAAATTCCCTCATCATTATTCCCTGTCTCTGGCTGCAGGTGCTGCAGCTGCGGCAATCGGCAATCGGAGACACTCCAGGAGGGGTGGAGTGGGGTGGAGAGTGGTGGTGCTGGGGAGGGGCTGTGCCACATGGATTCCTCCCACCCTGCCAGCAAGAGGAGGAGGGTTCTGCCTGTGCAGGTCTTGGGACAATTGTTCCTGTTAACAGGATGGGGGAGTTTTATTTAAACGTGGGAACGTCCCATGAAAATTGAGACATCTGGCACCCTTACATTCCACGTCTGACTTCAGCTTCATCTGCTGCCGTTATGAGTGTCATAAACACGAGTAATTTCATGTGCCATAGGAGTCAGAGTACACAATATATTGCATTGCAGATGGTATGCCTGCCCTTAAAAGGACTGGGTCTTGTAGAGTTGCAGAGATTGCAGCTTGGCATATCCTGGAAAGGGAAACATGAGCTCAGGAATGAAGGATTCCACCAGTGTCATCACACACAAAATATTAAAAATATTGCAGTCACAATTTAAAACAAGAATGCAAAAAGATCAAAATATGCAAATTAAAAATAAATTATGCACCAGTAATGTAGGAGCTATCGTTCAGTACTGGTCTTAAACACAAAATTGTAGGTATCTCATTTATGTGCCTAAATTAGCAATTTTCCAATGATCCATCCAGATGAAGTTATTTTGAGGAGATCCTTCAGAGCACCTAGGCTGATACTCTGTTCTTGCAAGGACCATCAAAGTGTGTCTCTCTCTTCTAGTCTGGGCTGGATTTGCTTCTCACCACACCATGATTCAAGTTAGTCTTCCTCTTTCCTGCTATTTCAATGCCTCAGAATTCTGCATAGCTTCCTGGAATATTTTTTCCACAAAAATAGGCAAACGGATATTTTGCTGTATGCATTTGCTGTTCTGGTCCTGCCCTTTACTTTGAGACCACTGAGGCCATTCCCTCTGTGTTGTAGCAATGGTAGTCAAATTTTTGGCCCCAGTTATTTTGTGATTTGTAGCCACACTGCCAATGTGACAACCAGCAGAGGGAGTGCAAGTTAGATCTCTCAGTGCCCATGGCCGTTGGTGCCCCTGCAAGGAAATGGCTATAATGTAAATAGCAGAATGTGTTCGTTTAAACAGGAGAGATAACATGATAGAGATGAGTTGCCAGATGGGTGAGACTAGTTAATGAGAGGAATGTTGTCTCTAAGCATTAAGAAGATCATACACACAATGTCAGATGAAAAATAAACTGGCAAGAATTTAATTAGTATCATCTGCTTAATCCAGAATTATTTTTTTGGTTGTTGATTTAAATCAGATTCTTGTGCAGAAGTTTATGTAAACAATGCCCCTGTTGCTTTCAAGAGTCTGTACTTCAAATTTGGCCTCCTAAGATGCAGTTTAGAGGCAAAGGTGGTGGTGACAGAGGCTGCAAAGGGAAGCAAGTTTCTTTGGGAACTGCATTCCTTTTCACAATGAATTCCCATCTTCTGTATGGGATAGAGTTAGCTGCTTCCCAGGAAGTCATATCCTTTTGTTCAGGCACATGGTGTTCCAAATATAAGATGATGAGAAGGCCTGCAGACAATCTCATATGATCCTTAACTGTAGAAATGTTTCTAGTATGCATGGCTTTAAATGCATTTAGATGGATTTAACAGCCGCAGCAACACTTCCTCTGAGCTGAGTATTGGGTCCCTAGTCATGGCAAGAAGGCTGTACATTAGGTACCAGGAGCTGAACATTGCCTTGGGACTTGCAATATCTGGTTTTTTAACCCCTTTACTAGGCTATTAACCAAAACATAAACTTGTCCCCTTTGATCAATATATCTAACATTTCCTTTAGAACATTTCTTTTAGAAGATTGCTATGGCTCCAGTAGCAAACCCACTATGGAATGGAAAAACTGAAATCTGGAGGCGATAGAGCTCTAATAAATCTAATGAAAAATTATTTTGACTGTGAAATCATGTATTTTTAATACCACAGATAGGGAAAGTCAGTCACCGGAACCATATGGTGGTTGACCAAAACCCACATGGAAGCATACATGTTTGCGACACTTGCTAAGGATCAGAGAGATGTTGGATTTCCCTTAGAAGTGCAGAGATCTTCTTCAGACATTGGTGCATGTTTCTTACCAGATTTCCATGACCATGACACACAAACAAAATCGTTTATTTATTTAAGAGGAAGAGAACTATATCAAGCTTTTCCTTTGGTTTATCTTGCTCTTGTTAGTGTCTGGTGGTTTTCCACAGAATGATCTGAGAGGACATCATTCAAGCTGCATCAGGGGAAATATAGGTTGGATATTAGGAAGAAGTTTTTCACAGAAAGAGTGATAAAATATTGGAATGGCCTGCCTGGGGAGGTGGTGGAGTCACCATCCCTGGATGTGTTCAAAAAGAGGCTGGCTATGGTTTAGTTAAGGTGTTTAGGGCATGGGTTGGACTTGATGATCTTGAAGGTCTCTTCCAACCTAGTAATTCTGTGATTCTGTGATTCTGTGATTCTGAGATATTTTTTGGTAAATCATTATTCTGAAATATTCTTCTGTTCCAATAGATTCGGTGGTACGATAGTTTGTCTTGTTTCAGTGGGATTTATGCAATGGAATAGTGGAATGGAATTATGGAATGGAATAGAGGAGTGAAGAAGCTAATGCTCACAAAAGGTGAGACTCCGTCTGTCCCACACAAACAGGCCCAGTGCAAACATATGCTTTGAAATATTATTTAGTCAATGCTTTTCTAACTGCAGTATGCTGAGAACTGGCTGACTACTCTGTGCCATCTCTCCTTCCTGCTTTCAGCTGCTAAATTGCATTAGTCATGCTTTCCCAGTACTTATTTTCCACATAAGTAATTACTGTATGTTTATAGGGGGCTTCACTGGATAGTAAATATCTGTGCTAGTCTGTGGTACTCACTGTGTTGATTATCCTTTCCCTAGGTGATTTAGAAAAATTGATGTCCATAACACAAATTAAATTATTATTCCTGTTTAACTTTCAATAACATGTTAATTTTAAATTAACTTCCATGTAGCACTCTCTCCATCTTTCTTTGATCTCTCCATACAAACTTAAATTTTGTGAATGGGGAGGATGGCAGAAACAGAAGCTTTCTCTTACTGATGCCATTAGTACAAAGAAACCAAGATTAGTGACAGTCTTTTAGAGAATTCTAATCTAAATTCATACCTTTGTAAAAAAGTATCCCCTTTTGGAACAGAGATCAAGACATTAAAGGTTCACTCTCCTGTTCTGTAGTAAGAGCTCCAGCATACAGTATAGAACTTGACTGAATGTGTGTTTCATACCCTTATAACTATTCTTTCTGTCAATATTCAATTTTATCCTGATTATGCAACACCTCCATTGCAAGAAGCAAGGAAGAAAGGCACCCCTTTTAGCATGTGCTATTCCATAACTTAAAAAGCACTTTGTGGAAGAAATTTTTAAATATTGCCAGTGAAGTAAATATGCCCATTAATTTTATTCCTCACAACATTAAAATGGAAATAGCTTCTGAGAATGTACAATCAGATGGTGCAACCACATATAATTTATATTCTTCCCTACCAAAGGATTAAAAGTATTCTATGATGTAACATTTTGTGAATTCCTGTTTCCTTGTTTAGCTGAAGTCCCTCTTAAAATATCAGCTGCTTATATATGATATGTGACTAGGAAGTAAATATGAAAGTCAACAATCTTAAATTAATAAAGGAAGCAAGATGTACACACAACTTACTGAACAATTGTGCAATATTTTTGTTACCTCAAAATCTCTCCTTTAAAGTACCTGAAAGTAACAGTTCTGTTGCTTTTGCTTTCACAGTATTTATACTTTGATAAGAAAATATCCTTAACTATTTTTGAGAGGTGGACTGCTTATGTTTGTTTCTAAAAAAAGCTAAAAATTGCAAAACCAGCATAAAGATTATGAGAAGGGAAGGAGAAGGGAAGGCCAATGAAAGGGGAAAGAAAGATGAAACACTTATGCAATAGCCAAATGTTCTGTCTTGTCTTGTTGAGGCTTGAGACACCAAGTTTTTCTTGCCAGCCTTGAAATATACTATTAGTCAAAGTCCTCTGAAACTTTTGAAAATATATTTTTCAAACCATGTTGACTAAAGCTCAAAACCAGATATATTGTTCCAGACACTTAATTGTTTAATCAAATATTAGAATGAGCTCACTAGGACAGATGTGAATGTGATACTGCAAATTCTGCCATGAAAAATCCATTCAAAATTTAAGAAGTCTGAAAGTAAATCCTTTTCATTTGGGATAGATTATTAGTGCCCTGATTTCAGATGCTAATATCCTGAACTGATGCTGAAAGCCTATGATAATTTTTACTTTGCAAACACTTAGTTACCTGACTGCATATTTAAAATTTATGTTGAAATACATAAAGAGATAATTTTTTTTTCAAGTATATCTTATTACTAAGCAGGAGAAATAGAATAGGGGTCTTTTATCTGTGTTTTGAACAACAGTTTTATGAATACAGACATGATAGATTATCTGATATTTGTACCTGATATTTGATGTAACAGATGAGCAATGCCAATTTCTTCTGATACAATAATTATTACAAGACATGGCTCCAAATTTAGGCCAGGAAGTAAAATTTAAAACAGTAGAATTATTTATCTTTAATGAATGATATCACCAAACCATTTAGAATTTCGACCGAATGCAGCTGAAGGAATAGGATACTTTTGTCTTCTTGCTTCTCCTATAGATAGGAAAATACAGACAGGCTGTTGAGTGAGGCAACAGGTGTCTAATGCAGAGTTCAGCACCTTTTTCTGTGTTTTGCTTTGCTTTCATGAATCAGTTGCAAGAGAGTGATCTAACAAGTAGGCTACAGAGTCAGACTGCTCTTGCCTAATCCCCCTCTTACTCAGTTATCTTTTCACTGCTGTCTGCAGAGATATATGGCTTCAGTTGAACAGGTGGATCACATCTCTCCTGAGTCCTGCATGTCTTTGTATGTAGAGTGCATAGAAAATCAAGTCTCTACAGGCTGACAACTGATTTGAGTCTAGACACTTGACTTCCTAGGCAACAGTTTTCATAATAAAATTATTATAAAACAGTAGGAAAATTATTATAAAACCTGTCTAGATTTTATAACCAGTAAAATTCTTTGCACAAGTGTTTCATCTTAACATGGAAAGAAAGGTGTCCTTTCTTTGGTAAGGACCTACCTAGTTTGTAAATTCAGAGTTGAGTAGGTACTCCACTGTTTGGATCAGCAACAGCATATCCTCTTTAGGTATGTGCAATAACAGGATACTTAGGTTTTGGAATAAGTGCTTCTTGGGATCTTGGCCAAGGATTTTTGGAGAGTGCTCTGGGACTCAGATGCCTGAGTCCCACTGAAATTGTGCTTTATGGGTTACTGTGAAGTACTGGATTGTACCTTTAAACACTTGTGATGTGGGAAACTTCATATGTTTGAGAAGACACTGTATCTTTGCTTCAGGAATAACTTGAAGCCTGGAGAGCTTCAAGAACCTCTGAGAGGCTTTTCATTGCCCTTTCATTGAAAAGCCTGAATTCAGGCCAGCTATGCACACCCTGTGTGCCTATGGAAAGTGGGCATATTTCAAAGAAGGCAGCCGTCAGTCAAGTCTTCTTCATGGTGCCTGGATGATATTGTCACTGAAACACATAAAACACGGGAAGGGAATCATACTAGGGACAACTCTCTATGTATTTGAAATTTGATTTATGGGTTTGTTTTTTGAGGTTTTTTGTTTTTAGGGTTTTTGTTTGTGTGTTTGTTCTGTTTTTCTGTTGTTGTTTTGCCTGAAGTTCTGACTTTAACCCAGCTTTCTCCCTGCTTGAGCAGGTAGCCAGTATGCTAAAGCAACTGCTATTTCACTACAGTGTGAACATAGAAAAGAGACTATTTGTAAGTCATTACTTCCTAGGACATATTCTTGGGCCTGACACTCTCCAAAAGGGGGAATGAGGTAGAAAAAGGGGGAATGAGGTAGAATTGCAATACCTAAGCCTAAAATTATGATCCTGAGAATCCTTGTCTTATTCCTCAATTCCATACTCCTGACTTCTACACTTCTTTTTCTGTAGTTTTTCTTTTTGAAGTATCCAAGAAGCCTCGCAGTCATGATTTTTCCCATTCTGTATGCAGTATACTGAGAGAGACGAAAATCTGGAGCAGATAAAAAAAATCAACTCTGTGAAAGTTTATCATGGGGTAGCATGATAAGAAACAGAAGAGCGTTTGTTTTCTGTATAGTAACTATATGGGATTTTGTTATGCCTACTGTAAAACCACAATGATTTATGAGAAGAAGCATTTTAACTACACAACGACAAGCTAAATGTTTCCCTGTGTGGGATAACACAACACTTTCTCAGCTGGCTGAGTCTGCAGGGCCATCTACATTTATCACTCTCATAAAGTCCCCTGAATAAGTAAAAACTCCTCTCACCCGCTCTTGCCTGTGGCTTTTAAACAGGAAGGAAGTATCATTTTCTTCTGCCCTAGCACAAAGAGAGCTCTGAGCATCTAATTACAGTTTCTGTGAGCAAATGGAACCAGAAAAGCATTTCCCTGTAGCTAAAATGCCCAAGCAGAGCTCGCACTCTCTCAGTTTTCCCAGACTAAGGTTAAAAATCTGCTCTCTAAATTATTCCATTGCTTTACAGAGGAAGTATTAATTACATTACTGCAAATGTAGATTGGGGTGGGATGTAATTACAGGGTTGGCTTTGTGTCTGTTGTCCAACAGAATTAGGCAGGAAGTGTTTGCAATGCCAGCAGTTTCAGGTGTTTTGCAACCTATTATATTTGCTGGTTCTCACCAGGTCTCA
>VYZP01009337.1:0-16482 GCA_013400635.1 Hypocryptadius cinnamomeus
TGTCAGTCACACTGGAGGTGGGACAGGGGAGGCTTCTGTCCGTATCTGTCACACCGGGGATGTGACAAAGGACGTCCCTGGCAGTGTCAGTCACTTTGGAGGTGTGACAGAGGCTGTCCCCAGCTGTGTCCGCCCTGGCAGGGGTGTGACAGGGGCTGACCCCTGGGTGTGTCTGTCACAGGGGGTGTGACAGGGGCTGATCCCTGGCTCTGGCTGTCACAGGGGNCCGGAGCCGCTCGGTCAGTTCCCGTTTTAAATTCCAGAAGGATTCAGGTCGGAAGGGACCACTCTGGATCACTTTGCCCCGCCTTTCTGCTCGAGCAGGGGCATGAAAAAGAGGAAGAAAAAGAACTCACCAAGAGTTTGTGATTTCCTGGGACACCACTAAAAGCTTCTCATACTATCTTCATGAAGAGCTGCAGTGAAACTCCTTTGTGCTGAACGGTTATTGAATAGATTATTAAATGCTGTCCTGAGCCAACCTAGGAATTCTGCTAGAACAATAAACCAGTAAGTGCAGAGCCCAGGCAGGGATTTCCCCTTTAACTCTTTAGCAAGCTCATGGATGCATTTTTGGGGTTTCCAGACGCCACATCAGAGATGCAGCTCCTCCAAACTCACAGGCAGGAGCCCACAGATGAGGATGTTCTTGCACAGGCATTTTTCATCCAGCACTAGAAGGGTCAGGTTATTCCCTGGCAGGCTCCTTTCCAGTCCTGGATCTCCAGCCAGGGTTTTGCCTAGAAATTTGCTGAGTCTTCATCAATATGTGCAGAGGAAAATGCAAGTTTGGGAAGCTAAAGCATGTCAGGAAGTTATTCCTCAACCAGCCTGCTTCTTACAGCCCTTGCTTAGTTTGTTCCTGTTAATTTTTCCATGTTCTTTACAGCCCAATTCTGGATTTTGGACCTCTGTCTGGCTTTTGGTGAATGTGGGAAATGGATTTGTAGAAAATTCTCAAAACCTCACAGAAGGCTCACATAGTGTATGCAAACCTTGAGATAAGAAATGCTGACTTAGAAATGCCATGGAATAGGACAGACATTGTTGAGAGAGAAATTAAACTGAAAACAAGTTTCAAAAGACAGCCTTACCAAATAAGACTAAATACTTTAGAAAAATAAAACTATAAAAAATACATTATAGTAAGACCCACAAAGAGTAATTTTAAATGATTAGCTTTAAAGCATTTACAACATAGTGTAACAAAAGCTAATAAGCCAAAAAGCACTTATAGTATCTTATAATTAAGAAATAGTTCGCTTCTGATTATAATAGTGTAAATTATAACATCTATATTATCTCACCCTTCACATGAAACTAAAAATAGAATAAAAGTTTTTAAAACACCTTTCAGTTATCCCATCTCTGAGTCAGAAAAAAAGCTTTATCCAACAGGTGTAGTCAGAACTTGGGGTTTTTTTGTGCTTATTCTGAATGCCTCATTCATGAGATGCCAGTTCACTGAACCCAAAGATGTGGAAGATCCTGGCAAACGTCAGGAAAATGTGTGTTAGGGTAATAGGACGGAGCTGGATAGAGTGAAACAATTCCCTGCACCAGAGATCCTGAACCTTCTTTTAATTAAACTCTTAGGGTCCTGTGTGGGTGTCTTTTCAAAATTCAGAGTCCCCAAAAGGCACTGCAGGTTTAAGTTCAGTGGGCTGAAGGGGGCCCAGCTTCTCCCTGAGGAGTTAAAAGCTCAAACTTCAGCCAAATATCAGTGAAATCCCTCTGGATTCAGCTCCTTCTTAGAAGCAACATTGCTTAGGATTTTCTTTTTGTTGTTTAGCATAGAAAAGTCTGAAGCTCTCAGATGCTTAAAGTGTTTATGGCAGTCCTAAAACAGAGTAGCCAGATGTCAGAAAACTCTATGGCCCATAAAAATTTCAAATCTGATGGAATATGATGTTAAACCCTTCACAAAATATATTAAGCTCCCATTGTGACAGCAATGTGAACCACGAGTTCACATATTTTAGTGAATTTAACAGAAAATTTGAATTAAGAAATCACTCCAGAGTAGATCTAACTGGCAAATACATTACAGATCCTCATCTGTCCTGACAGACTCTTCACATTTAAGACACATAAAAGTGAGGCAGCATAAATAAAAAGGATTTGGTGTCCACAAATGTGTGTGTTGGGAATATGAATGTAGGGCAGGCACAAAACACCAATAATGTAATTTTAATAGGAATCATATATTTCAAGGAAGTGGGGGATTCAATTAGTTTTCAGCCTTCTTCCTTGAGGATTACAGCTGATTTTTGTGTGTGTGTGTGTGCTGGAAGAACTCATCAAGGCTGATGGGAAAGGCTCAGAATGCAGAGTTTAATGAAATCATGGGCTCATAGATGCAACATGTGAAAGAGAAAGCAGAAAACATTTAAATACCTTGGTATTAGGAGGAAAAATCAAAATATGTGGAAGCTGATAGAGCTAAGTGTGTTTGTCTGAGGACCAACAGAGCAAGATCTCTGAATTTCGTTGTTATTTTGTGCTAAAAGTGACACACTGACAGAGTGCTCTGTGTTATGAAGGCCAGAAGGGAAGTTTGGGGCTGTGCTGATGGATTTCATGAGTGTGTGGACACCTTTCCAGTCAGGGTGTGGGGTGTGCCCATGCTGGTTTTGTTACCCTGCACAGAATCCCTTCTCTGTCTCATCTCAGCCCAACAACAGCAGCCACGAGGCCCTGCCTGGCGCTGCCCAGGGTCTTTGATCTCACCCATGAGGCATCATTTGCAGTGCTCTGCATTATTTATCACCACTGAAGTATTTTCAATTAAACTGACAGATTGAACACTAACTTTGCCTGGCAGATAATGAAATTCCTGTTTCTTTCCCGAGGAAGCTGACGTGAAAGAAGCCAGACATGGCTGGGCACAGGAATTTGCACTGCCTGAGAGTTTCCACATCTCCTAACAAGTGAGCACTGTGTGATACCACAGGTGGGAGGCAGGCGTGCTTCCTGGTGCTGACAGTTGTCACAAAGGTGAGGAACACCCAGGTGATCCCACAGAAGCCTCACAAAGAGTGGGAAGCTGGAGCTGATGGAAGATTCCTCACCACCTTCCAGCCTTAGGTGCATCCTGTGAGACCTTCAGTCCAACAAGAAACTCATATGGAACTGCAGTGCCAAGAAGAGGAGACCTAAAAATTTCCTACCAAAAGTGTGATTGAATCAACCCACCAAGCCTGACCTGCAGCGTGGAGATGAATGTTGAGAATTCTTTTCCTCTGAACACTCTGAGGAACCTCAAGGGAGGATAAGTGGGGATGAGAAAAACATCATTTTTATTGATGCTTTTGAGGAGGAGCACATGGACTTAGGTCTTTTCCTCCATGATCCCTCGGAGGAAGGACACTGCTGGCACTACACCATTCCTTGGTGGTTGTGATAAACCACAATTTGGAATTTTAAAAAACTGGCCATTCATCATCTTGGCCCCACACCAACATGCTTGGCTGTGGGGATGTGGGTGCATGTCCTTATGTATTCCTAGAGTTTTCCTTAGGAAAAGGGGAGGGGGTGTGTGTTTGTCTTCTATGAGGGATGTGGAAAGGGTGTGTGATTCTGTGCATCCTGGGTCTAGGTGGGACATAGTCTTTACCTTCCCCATCTAAGTAAGAAACATCTAAGCATTTAAATTCTGAAAAAAACCACAGTAAAAATAAATCTTCTGAGCTGTTTTGGTTTTTTCCCTAGTTTGGGAAAGTTAGAATGACAGTTCTTCCCCTGCAAGGTTTGCCATTCCAAGCAGAGTGTGGGCTCCTCATGGATTCAAGGACTGCCATTGAAGGATTGTTACAAACTTATTTTTGAAGTGCCTCATCTGAAGGAACTGAACTGCCACTTACTTTGCTCTCAGAAGGAACTTGCTTTTCCATGTGGAAGGAGTAGGTACATTTCTTTTCTTCACCCTCAACTCCCAGCACAGCAGTTTCTGGTTTTATGTCTATTTTTAATAAGATCTGTGCAATCACAGAAATAATACAGAGCTTGGAGCATTCTTCTATACCATATCTGCATGCTGGCAATGTACACTTTTGTTGATTTGTCATTTCAGTTCTGTATTTGCTGCTAATTGTGGAGCCCATTTCCCAAAGCTGGAGGAGTTTTGCTAGGAAAAGGCAGTGCAAAGCTTCCCAGAGCTGGGTTTAAAGCTGCAGCAATCTCTGTGAGATTACACAGAGATGTTGGAGAGTGGTTTCAGCTGTGGACCATGATCCTACTGTGACTTTGGCAAAGGCAGGTGGGATCCTTGGATGGTTGGGCAAAGGAGTTCCCAAGGACCTGGTGCCACTGTGAAAGGCCCTGGTGAGGTGTCGCTGAAGATGCTGAATGCCCTTCTGGGTGCATAGACTTTTCTAGTAGGAAATGGGACACAGTCCTGGGAGGTGGATTGATCCCTCCTGACAGAGGTAGAGCCACTTTCATCTGACAAAGCAGGGCCTGAGAGGGAATCAATCCCTTCCACACTCCTGCAGGAAGATGGATGCACAGTTATTGTCACGGTGAGGGGCACAGGGGACACTCCATGAATTGCTGTGAGCTGGAGCTGAGGGACAGGAAGGGCACTGACCTCTTGGGGCGAGTCCAGAGGAGGGCACCAAGGTGATCAGAGGAATGGAACACCTCTGCTATAAGGAAAGGCCAAGAGAACTGGGAGTGTTCAGCTTTTGGGATGACCTAATTGTGGCCTTGCAGTACCCCAAGGGAGCCTACATGAAAGATGGGGCAAGACTATTTGCAGGAGTTGGAGTCACAGAACAAGGGAGAATGGGTTCAAATTGAAAGAGAGTAGGTTTAGATAAGATATTGGGGTATTTTTTTTTCCTGTGAGGGTGGGCAGGCCCTGGCACAGGCTGCCCAGAGAAGCTGTGGCTGCCCCTGGATCCCTGGGAGTGTCCAAGGCCAGGCTGGATGGGGCTCGGAGCACCCTGGTCTAGAGGAAGGTGTCCTTGCCCTTGGCAGGGGGCTAGAACGAGACGACATTCGAGGTCCCTTCCAAGCCATACCATTCCATGATTCCATGAACAGGCTCCTGGAGCACCGGGATCCCCCCAGCCGGGGCGCTGGGAAGGGCCCGGCCGCGGATCCGGACTGGAAGCGGTGTCCGGGGAGGGGACGCGGTGACCGGGGAGGGGANTGCCGCTGCCGCGGGCTCCGCGCCGGCGCGGGGGATGCGCGGGGGATGCTCGGGGGATGCTCGGGGCCGCACCGGGACCCGCAGCGCCCAGGTAGGGCGGGGGAACAGGGAACGGGCACCCCGGAAAAGCTGGGGGGGTCATGCTGCCTGGAACAACAAAAAAAAAAATTTCTTCTTTTTTTATTATATATACATATATACGTATGTGTATGTATTTATTGTTGTTATTACTGTTTTTCAGCCCACGCCGTGGTTTCCATACCCCCTTTCTGCAGGAAATGGGTAGCCGTGGTTATGGAGTTCCCTTAAGCCAAGCAGCGCCAGCATCCCTTGGAAAGTTTTCCTGCCCCAAAGGCATCGGCAGCTCAGCTGGAGGGCAGGAGGTGAGGAATACTCCTGTTAGCAGCTCCTTATTAAATTGTTGGGAATGGCTGGAGTGGGGGTGAGTCGAGCCACGCTGTTCCAGGCAGTGACTAATGAGGACTAATCCAGATTGTTTTCCATGTCTCCAGCAGAAGAAAGCGTGGCTTGTGCTGCTGACGGAGCCAGCCTTTCTGGAATGTGAATAAGAGCTTTCACTTCATGCACATTGATAAGCCTGCTGAAACTAAATAGGCAAGTTTTGCATTTATGTACATGTGGAACTACAGCAATTTTACATATATGTGTTCATTAATATGCATGCTTATATTCAGATGTCTTATCCCACCTTCGAGTACTTGAAGGGATTTTACAGAAAAGGAGAGCAGCATTTTACAGCGATAGAACAAAGGGAAACATTTTTAAACTAAAAGAGGAGAGATTTAGATTCATTATTAGGAAGCAATTCTTTATTGTGAAGGTGGTGAGGCCCTGGTAAAGGGTGCCCAGTGAAGCTGTGGCTGCCACATCCCTGGAAGTGTTCAAGGCCAGTTTGGATAGGACTTGGAGCAACCTGGTCTAGTGGAAGGTGTCCTGCCCATGGCAGGGGGTTGGAACAAGATGGTCTTTAAAGTCGCTGCAAACCCAAACCATTCTGGGATACTGTAATTTCTCATCTTTAGGAAAATTTAAAATTGGAAGTATCAATTTATATTTGGTAGTGAAGGCTGGCTGATGATAGTGAATTTAACTTTATTGAACATTGTCTGTGTTTTATGTGCTGAATGTGTATTTTCTACCTATCTAATAGTAGATTATTCTATTTCTTCTGCATATCTAATAGTCTGTCCCTTTCTTTGAATGGGAAAAAATACCTTCGCTGCTCTAAATTTATAATATCAGAAGAATCACTGATGAAACAGGTATTTTATTTTCTAGGGAGGAATGTCAGAAGAGTTGAGAACGAGATGGACTTAGCATGAAGGACACAAAGCTCTGGGTGGTGATGAGCTGCAGATGAATACAGTGTTTGCCTCAGAGGATGGATGTGAGTGAGAATAACATTTGTGACACAGAGGGGGAGCATTCAAATTGTCCCAGAAAGGCCAAGAAGCAGGTGGGCCACAGCTGTCGGCCACAGAAGGAGGTGGGCATGAA
Organism: Hypocryptadius cinnamomeus; assembly: GCA_013400635.1. NCBI lineage: Eukaryota > Metazoa > Chordata > Aves > Passeriformes > Zosteropidae > Hypocryptadius > Hypocryptadius cinnamomeus. The sequence continues at coordinate 6,674 of VYZP01009337.1, forward strand.
TTACTCCTGCAGTCCTCCTGGAAGCTCTGCTGGACCCACAGGAAAGCAGGAGCTTCCCGCAGACCTGCGGTGTGGGGACAAAGAAACCTGTGACACCTACTGCCAGAAACAAGGTGAGAGCCCAGCTGGGGAATTTCCCCCCTCCAGCACCAGCTTCCACCTGCAGAGAGAAGATGAGGATTTAGATCACTGTTCCTCTGAGCACCCCAGGAAACCACGGACGATAACGAAACTCCGGGAGAACAACGGAAGTGTCGCTCTCGGAGATGCGCTTGGTGAGGAGCTGGAGCCCGACCCCGCGGAAGCTCTGCCCTATCGATGCAAGAAGTGTGGCTCCTCTTTCCGCGGCGTAAGCGAGCTGCAGGAGCACGGGCGAGCTCACCTGCTGGAGAACTCCTACCGCTGTCCCATCTGCGCCAAAGGCTTCTCCCGCGCCGCCAACCTGCGCATGCACAAGCTCATCCATTCCAGCGAGAGGCCGCACAAGTGCCCGGAGTGTGACAAGGGCTTCATCCGCACGGCCGACGTCTGGAGGCACCTGCGCAACGTGCACAAGATCGAGCGCTCCATGGTGATCCTGGCCAACGGCATGGCCAGGAACCCCTGGTCCGTGGTGCACCACAGCCAGCAGCACAACGCTGAGTGCCCGGATCAGGCTTGTCCTGCAAACCCAAAGTCTCAGGAGGACGACTTCAAACCTTACGCCTGCCCGACGTGCGGTAAAGGCTTCGATAAGCCCAACCTGCTGTCCAAGCACAAGGTGATCCACCGGGAGGACAAGCCCTACAAGTGTCAGGAGTGTGGCATGGCGTTTGTGCAGCTGCTCAGGCTCAAGAGACACCAGCAGACTCACTCTGGGGCACGGCCCTTCTACTGCGAGGAGTGTGGAGGGACCTTCACCCGGCTGGCATCGCTGCAGCGCCATCACCGCATCCACACTGGAGAGAAGCCCTACTCCTGTAATTTCTGTGGGCATTCCTTCACCGAGTCAGGGACCCTACGGAGGCACGAGCGCACACACAAGTTGGACAGACCTTAATTTGGGGTCTCTGTGGTTGCTTTGTACCTGAACGAGGTCTGCTCAGTTGGGCTGGAAAAGCACCCCATGGTGTGTGCTCTGCCCAGTCCAGACCCACTGCCCAGCAGTGGCTGATGCAGCAATGCTGCATCACAGGAGCTCTGGAACTTGTACTGAGAAGGATTGCACTGCCTGGCTTTAAACTGCTTTGTATGAGTAAATAACCTAATTACCCCTGAGTAATGAAATGGGAGACTTGAAGAGACTGAAAGCACTCTCATGTGCTTGCGCTGTTTCTGCTGGACTGGCGATGCATCCGCTTGAGCTTTGTGCAGGATCTGCAAGCAGAGGCTGGGAGAATTCACTGCATAAATTGGCCCTGCCCTCATGTGTGGGTTTGAAGATCTGTTAACTCACTAACTTAGAACAGTCCAGAGTTGTCCCTCTTTCCTTGTATTTTGCTGAGTTTTTCTTTCTGTTACATTTCTTTTTATTTGGAAGGGGAGGTATCATGTTGGTTATTAAAAAAACAAACAAACTCCACTTACAAACTGGTTCCTTAATAAACACAACAGTTACCAGCTGTATTTCAGAATGTTTCTATCTGAGAGAGTACAAATACTTTATTCACTTTTGAGCAATGGGTTGAATGTCTGTTAATAATGGGGAAAGCTTTATTTTGGCTATGGTGGTGCACGGTCTTGGGGTGACACTTGTGTCTCTGATGGAAACATGCACACTAAATCTAACCAGCTGAGTATTGTGGAAGGAAATGTTTGAGGACACAAAATTCAAAGAGCAAAAGACCAAATTTAAGGCACTTTTGCTACTCATTGCACAGGAACCTTCTTAATTTAAATGTTTTCACACACAGAGCAGCTCCCCATAACAAAAGCAAGTTCTGTGGTGTGCTCAAGTACTGCCCAAAGTGTCTGTTAGACTCTTCACTTTGATTTAGAGTCAAATGGTTAGTGAAGAAAAATTTCCTTAGGAATTAGCCTGGCAGACTTGAGCAGATGTTGACAAATCCTCCAAGGCTGTAACTTCTGTGTGTAATGCCTCAGTGTCAGCAATGGGGCTTTAACTTTGAAACTTAATAATGACTTAAAATCTGCTATTAACCACTGTGGTAGAAGCATCCAGTTTGTCCTGAAGTTGCAGCCTGAATTTCTTTTCCATGTCAGAAGGTTTTGCTTCTTTGCTTCCTTTTTCCTTACCAGCTGCCATAATTTCCTTAATTTCTTTCTAGGGCTTTCTGCCTTTTCAGTGGAAGGTTGTGCAGCAGAATGAAGGTAAAGCTCCAGGGTAATGTACCTTTGCATTTATTACCAGGTTATTTAATATAAAGTACTGATTGTGCCATTTGTTTCCATATTTGATAAAATAAAAAGGGACGTTGGCAGCTCCCACCTGTGCAGCAGCTGAGCAGGTGTCACACAGCGGGTCGTGTTGTCTTTGATGTCAGGTTCTTGGCTCAGATCAAGATTTACCACTGTTCACAGCAAAACTTTAGCTTGATTATAAATGGGAGACTAATTGGTGTCACTAATGGATCATTTCCACTTAATTCCTCAAAGAAATCTCCAGATGAGGGAACGGATGTGCATCCTGCCCCTGAGGGATGTGTTCTGTGGTCTGTGTGTGTTTGTAATGCTGGGATGGCTGGGCTCTGAGTGAGAATTCTCCAAACTCCCCTCTGCAGGAAGCTCCAGTTCGGTTTTAGGTTTGCAAAGGCCTTTGATGGGGCCCCTTAGCAACAGCTCAGTCTTATCTGAAGGCTGTTCAGCCTCAGAGAGGAAAGATCTTGGCATGAAGAGGATCCTGGCTCATTGTGGGTGAGTGATCTGCAGAGGGAGGTCACCAGTGATGCTCTGTGGGGACTGTGCTGTTCAGCACCATCTGAGGTGTCCTGGAGAGAGGGCAGACAGCAAAGTGACAAAGCTGTTCCAGAGGCTATCATACATTGTTTCCACACTCATTTTCTAATCCCATTTTGAAGTTATCAGCTACAATCTCCCCTGTTCATCAGTTCATCATCCTGCTTTTCCTTTGGGTATGGGGATGCTCATGCTGTAGAGTGGTTTAATATCCATTTAAACTGCACCACTTATCACACCTTTATGTTGTGTGACAGTTCTGCTTAGGCAGTTATGGTAATTGGGAACATCCAGTTATTCTGCTTTTTAGTGCTAGCAGTCAGTGGAATTTGTACCTCTGGCATAATGGTGGAAGTATTTTGAGCAAAGGTCTGTTATATGGGAAGAGTAAATGGTTGGTGAAATGAAAAGTACCAGGCTTAACTAAAAAGTTATTAAAAAGACACTTGCCTGGAAGGTTGACTTGCATATCAAGTGCTTGAATGTGTGAAAGGAGTAATTAAAATGTATGATGGTTTCTGGAAAAAGTGTGTAGAACTCTCCTCAAAGAAACTTCCACAACTCCTGTGCAAGGTACAGGAAACCCCATGGAGCTTAATTTAACCCAGAAATCAGCACTTCTGCACTTTACATTATTCACATAAAGGTTTGGAAATCTCTCCCAGGCCCTGACCCTCTCACAGTGTCAGTCAGAGTGGGTGGTAGCCTAAAACAGACACAGCCAGTCGTGACATGTAGCTGACATGGGGCAAATAGACCTGCTCTGCAGCATTAGGGAGGGTTTGAAGGGTCTGCTTTCAGCAGAAGTAATTTTTCTTTGTCCAGAAGGGCCAGAATATCTGTTAGCTCATTTGGATCTGTGGAGGCCATGGAAGACACAATTCCTTTGGCACTGTGTTCAGAGAGCCCTTATTGCCAGGGAAGCCCTTGGACATGAGCTGAGGACACAGGGCTGGAGCCCTGAGCTAGGCAGAGGAATCTGATTTGATCACTGGATAGTATTTGTCAACAGTGGAACACAGGAATACCCTTTGCTTTTTGCTAATTTTCCTGTTGCTTCCCTATATCGCTTCTGCCAAACTCATTTCCATCACAGAAAAATGTTCTCAAAACTAAGAAGAGAATAGCTCCAGCCCTGAAGATTCCAGGCCCTCACTGACCTGGAATCACCAGACAATCCTTGGCAACTACGGTACTGTTCTCTCACTTTGTTAACCAAGGTGTTGATGGTAAATCTGTTAACCTTTGCTACAAAGGTGTTGGTAAATATGTCCATGGTTGAGGAGTGTGGATACAGCACTTGGAAGAAAGGAAAAGCTGCTGCTGTACAATCTGTGCCCCCCTGCACACCATCCTCTTCCTCTTACCCTGCTTGTCTTCTCCTGGCAAGGAGAAGTCTGAAGCAGGAGTCTCCCATGTAAACAGGGAGCACCAAGCAATCCACCATTTGTCAGTTAACCCCAGCAAAGGGCATCGATATCTCTGGAGGAGGCAGCTTTTATTTCAAATAAGGCTTCATCTGCCACTGACCTTGTGGAGTTTCTGTTGGAACAAGGAGCTCCCACTGCACTTTTTCTCCTTCCAGACTGAAACCGAGCAGAGGCTGAGCTCTCACCAACAGAACAGCAGATGAAGAGCTTTTTTTTTTTTTTGCTGGTATAACAATCTGGAAATAGAAAGGAGAATGATGTCTTTTTTTGGGTGATTTCATCTGTCTGATGCTTTGAGCAGTAAAATTGCTGTGGGCCTGTGCAAGGTTAGAGCCATCTTCAAAGAGCAAGCCCGGAATGGGAGCAAGCCCTTGAACCAGCTAATGCAGGTCTCTGCACCAGAGTGCAGCTCACTTGTAAATTCCTCGTAGGATGCGCTGCTGAACCACCCCTGCTCTGTGGGAATGTTGTTTTCCAGAGGAGAATGTGCTCAATGTGCTCCTGAAGTTCATGTAATGGCTTTCTTGTTTATCTGCTTGAAGAAATCATGAGACCAATAAATTCCTTTTCTCATTAAGGCATCTATTGGAATTGTTGCTCCAGTGCTTTCCACCTGAGAGCAGGAGCAGTGATTTGTTCTGTTTCTCTTCAAGCTTCCAGCACACATCCTGTTGGCTGCAAGGGATTCTTAGGGAACGGCTCAGTGACTTCCGTGGTTTCTGACCTTGGATGTTTCCAGGGATGAGGCATCCTCTCTGGACAACCTGTGCCAGCATTTCACCACCCTCATACAAAAAAAAAAAAATCTTCCTTAGAGCTAATATATGAGCAAGGCACTGAAACCACACTGCCTCAGCTACTGGCACCAAATCCAGAGGACTGGAGTCATTTTTCACCTGGTGCAGTCTTTTAGACTGCCCATGGCATTCATAACTAGATAGATAGTATTTATCTCCAATTTAGTCAATTGAGATGTAACAGCAGCTCTAAAATAGCTACAGCACAGAGGAGTTCATGTAAACACAAATAATATCCCCAGGTTTATCTACATAATTTCCTTCTCTGTTTGCAGACTGTGACACATCACGCTTGTAACGACCACAAAGTGATCACTGCAAGAGTGAAAAATACAGCTGGGTTCCCCCATCCTTGGCAGCTACAATACTGTAACAATAAAAGCACAATTATTAGAAGCACATTTCTATATTACCAGTCATAGATATATTTACATGCCTTCAATAGCACTGCATGGCCAGGTGGTCAGAGACTCGGGCTTGGCTCTTCAGCAGGTTTTGACCATGTGAAGGGCAGAATAAGAAATGCACAAGAAACATCTGAGCAATGTGGGATATCCTCCCAAAGTGCAGGGGGCAGTGCTGGCAGCAGTGCCCTTGTAAAGGTCTGAGCCACCAAAGCACAAGGGGAAAGCCCTCCCTCTGCTCCATCCCCAAACTGGAAGCAGGTGCCTGGAAACAGGAAAGGCCTTTCAAGACAGTGCAATAAACCAGAAAAGGAAGTTCTGAGCCCTTCATGGGAATCACTTGAGCAGGGAAATCTTGCTGGCAAAATGCAGTTGATCACCAAGCGAGGCTGGATAAACCAGGTACCAAGCACTGAATCTCTCTCTCGTTGTTTGGAAAACCCTTGGCTTCTGGCATTTGGAGATGCAGCAATAACAAGAAACTAATTACAAGAAAGAAAGGGAAAAAAAAAAGCCAAAAATTCTTCTTGCCTTTTATTCTTTACAGCAGACAGGTGAAAAGAGTATTCTGCCAGCAGTAGCTCTGAATTATTTCATGACTGCACATCCCTCTTGTGCTGCAAGTTAGAAATGTCAGTTTAATTCTTTTTTAATTGCCTCAGCTCTAAGGTACCTGAAAGAAGCCTTTTTTGCCAATTGTTCCTGGGCTCTGAAAGCAGCTGATTGCTGGAAAAGCAGTCAATGCTCCCCTACTTTGGAAAGGGGATCTGCAGAGAGGAGAGTGAGGGGTGCAAATATTTTTGAAATGACTCTGCAGTTCCCTCATCCGGTGTCTCTGTGTTTGTGTGGGTTGTGTGTTTTGCAGTGCTCATCTGGCTGGCAGAAGAGGAGGCTTTGGGCTTTTCCTTGTGTCCATTTGAGGCTCTTCAGGCTTCCCAGGCTCCTCACCTTCATGAGGCCAGGAGGCCTCTGAGGCTCCTGCACTCCCAGGCCATTGCTGCAGGGACCTGGATTTTTGAGCAGGAGGGGATTTCAGGTGTGAGGAGCAGAGCAGCTGGGCAACTGTTTCTTAATGGAGCTGGGTTTGTCTCTGCTCACATCAATTCATGCTTAGATCTGACCTCCTTTCTCCTTCTTCTCATGGCTACAATGTTCATTTGAAAACACAGATTTTTATTTTCTGCACTCTGTTAACGCTTTTCCTGCTCTTACAGAACAACCAGAAAACACAGTGCAGATGTTATCAATTACAGAGGTGCTGGGGCTCTGCTAGCTCTCAGATCTGTTTCTCCTGGTGGCTGAGGAGCTCCCATTTGCAATGTCAGGCAAGCACTCCTTCCCTAGAGATCCTCCAGAATGATCTCTGCACCAGGGCAGCACTCTAGGAGGAGAACTGGGGACAAAAGAATGGGGTCCTGCATCAAACAAGCACTACGTGCCGCAAGGCACAAGGACTTGATGTCCCCACATCCCTCCCAGGCCAGGCAGCGCCGTTCTCCTCTGCCCCACATCACACACACTGCACCACCCTGGGAACCAAAAGGCTTCGGGCTCCAGGATTTCCCCCCAAACCAATGACTACAGTGCACTGAAAAGAATGAACACTTCTGATTTATTCATTCTGTCCTTTTATTTCAACAAAAGCATCAATCGAACCACTACTAACTTAGCAAAAGCTACAACTCAACAAACTACAGAACATATTCCAGACAAACGTATTCCAGACCTAGTGTTGAATAATATTATCTATCAAAACTAAAAAGGGCGTCCTAACAATTTCCTTTTAAAAAAGTTACCTCTAGTTCAAGCCTTTAGGACTCTTAATCCCTTGGCTTTTTTATATCACTTCCTACGTTGAAATCCAATGTGTATTTAATTAATTAAACAGCAATAGATGGCATGAGATGGCCTTAATAATATTATCTTTACTTCTAGCAGGGAGCACTATTAATTTGTACAACTTAGAGTTTCTATTAACACTGCTGTTATATTCTCCTCATGTTCCTGGTATGAACATGGGCATGCATGGGAGGGACCATGAGGCACTCGCTTCTTCCTCAGTGCTCCAGCTCAGGTGTCTTCTGGCCATGCTGTGGACAGCGCTGGCCCCACATCAGACAGTCCAGGGTCCCTTGGACCAGAGGGTTGGTGGCAGTGACAGGCGTGGCTCAGCTTCTGCCCATACAGAAGCTAACCCTAAGCCTAACCCTAACCTTAAACCTAACCCTTACCCTAATACTAACCCTAACACTAAACCTAACCCTAAGCCTAACCTAACACTAACCCTAGCCCACTGGGAGCTTCCAGCAGGCTTGGGGAGTGGCTGTAGGGGCAGCACTTTGGAACCAGGCCTGGAGTCGACGCCTCTGCCCCACTGTGAGGGGCTCTGCTGGGCAGGGCTGGGGCTTGGCCTGTGGCTGCTCACGGCTGAAGGTTGCCGTGCTATAGCCAGGCCTCGCAGGGGGCCTGTGTTCTGCTGTTCCCCAGCTCTGGTCTTGGTCTCGTTTACCTTGGGACATCTCTTTGGGGCTGTCCCCTTCCCAGTCTGGCTCCAGAAGGAGGCAGACCTTCCACTCACTGCCTCCTCTGCTGCTCCTGGCCCCTGCCCACCGAGAGCTTCCAGCGGGGTGGGCGAGGGGCTGCTGGGGCAGCAGGGACTGTGCGGGGCTGCTGCGCGGCTCTGTGGCCCTGCCGCGGGGGCTCTCCCTGGCGTCACCGCCTCCATGCCCTGATGCAGGTGCTGCTGTGTCCCCGGCTGCTGGCTGCGTCGGCGGATCACAGCCGCCACCCTGCTGAGGATGGCACGGGAGCCGCGCCGCAGGGAGCGCAGCAGAGCCTGGCCACAGGCCCTGGGGCTGCGCGGGGCCGCTGCCCGGCTCTCTGCTGCTGCCGCCTGCGCGCCAGGGCCAGCACAGGAGTCGCGGTGCTCCTCATCCTCGGGAGGTGCTGCCCGTGACTCACAGCCGGACATCTGTACGGAGGACGAGAAGGATGAGGATGAGGATGAGGATGAGGTGGCCCTCCAGGGCGAAAACAGCCCCTCTGGCACAGCACCAAGCCCTCCCGCCGCCCGCACTCTGCTCAGGCCCCTCCGTTCCCGCCTCCTGCCCTGAGGGCCGTGGGGGCCGGACGGCGTCCTAAGGGCAGCGCCGGGATCGTGTGGGCATCCCTCGTCTCCCTCCCAAATACACCCACTATCCCCACTTTGGGAACACGGTGACCTCTCAAATCTATACAACTGGTGAGAAACCACGTAAAGGCATGTAATTGTGTAAAGTTCAAATTCCTGCCAGAGGAGATGAATGGCAAAAGCATTACCCACCTTCCCTCAGACCAGGCCGGGGCTGACTGCATCCACAACCCTGGGGCAGTTCATGTCCACTTCCTGAGGGAATGTTTCCCTTCAGTTCCTCACACTTCAAGCCAGAAGAAAGGCTGAAGAGAGGGAGGACATAAGGGATATGTGTTTACTTCCCCTGGGTGAGCTCACTGCTCCCTACACGCAGGGGAAATACTGCCAAGCACGGGACCTGAAGCTCAATCCTCAGCACATCCTTATGGCCCTGCTTGAGGTGAAACTGTTTCCAGGATCCTTCAGTAATGCTACCAAACATCAGAATATCAATCAGGGAGCACAGGTACAAACACAAATCTGCCCTTTATCTGCCAGGTCTAGTCGGCTGTGCTCAGTCCTGGAGAATCAAGGTTGGGAGTTGCCTAAAGCTCCTCAAGAAGCTGACGGATTTTTGCCCTCACTAAAAAAGTGGCTGCTCTGCTCAGGTGATATTGAAGGACTGTGACTTTGAAATTAAATGCAGAACTATTTTCCTTGTTTAATGGCTTGGGCAGCTTTGCAGTTCTTGGGAAGTTTAATGCAGATTCCCCCAAAGAACAAAGGGTTTTTTGGGGAAAATACCTTTTTACCAAAATAGAAGAGTCTCAGGGGCTCTGCACGCCCTTTAGGTGATCCAAAATTCCAGTTGTTCATCCCTTTTGGCCCAATGAAAGGACTGTCATGAAGTTTAATCTCGGGCATGCAAACCCACTGCTACCTGCAAGGAAGCCCTGGATAACTCATCATTAGGGGACCATGTGCTCATTTGAGATACTTCAGAACATGAAGATAGATGATTCCAAAGTTGTGAATTACCCAATCTTGAAAGGAAGGTGCTTAAAAAGAGAAAAATGGACACAAATAAATGGGGTCCTGCATGCAACAAATGCCTTGTGCTGCAAGGCACAAGAGGCTTGGTGTCCCCACATCCCTCCCAGGCCAGGCAGCG
>VYZP01009376.1:7417-26545 GCA_013400635.1 Hypocryptadius cinnamomeus
TATATTATATTATATTATATTATATTATATTATATTATATTATATTATATTATAATATACTGTATTGTATTGTATTATATTGTATTATATTATATGATACTATATTATATTATATTATATTATAATCACTTTTACTATTTAATCTTTTTTTCCCCTTGAAGGTTTACTCCTAATCATTATTTTTATAGGGTTTTTTGCAGCTTTGTCTCCAATTAAAATCAATTTAATGCGGTTTCACCTCCCTTCATTGGGAGCACAGATTGTCCTCATTGTCTCTGCAGGTTTCCTGTGGTTCTGCACATTTTTCTTCAGATTTTTTTCAGCAAACTTTGATTATTTGGAACTTTTATTGTCCTGGTTTCTTGTTGTGTTTATTGCTCTTTCTGGGAAAAAATTGCTGTGGTGTTTTGGGTGTGTTCAGTCAATTGTGTTTCACCTCACCATGGATTTGGAGTGTGTATTTCAAATATTTTAAATTCATGAAGAGGAATTTGAGAAAAGGTATAAGGTTATAATAATAGGTTATAAGGTTGTAATAAGGTTATAAAAGGTATAAGGTTAAAATTAAAGATTTTTTGAGAAAAGGCATAAGGATAAAATCTGAGTTTTCCTATTTCACCTTCTGTAGTGATTTTGATTTCACTGATTTTCACTGACTGTGTATAAATAGAATTGAGTTACGAATTTGTAAGTAAAATTTAATTATAGTTATCTACAAGGAAAAGTTCTCAAATGCAGTTTTCTTTTGTGAAGTGTCAATTTGCTGATTTAAAACTGATTTATTTTGATATCTGCAGCTCTGTAATTTAATTTACTGTTAAGTCTGGCTCAGACTCCTGCAAGCTAAAAACCAATATTTTAATCAGCCTTTAATACTGAACAGGTCATTGGGAATTCTAATGCAGACAGGTTTATTTCTTGTAGAAAATTAAGATTATTTTACCTGAGTTTATTATTTAATTAATTTTTTATTATTATTATTTTATACCTGAGTTTATTGTTTATTTAGATTTCATTACTCATCACTCAAACACAAATGAGCAGTGGCTGCTGCCAGCTGCTCTGTGTGTTGAGCAGGTTTTATTCTCTTTAAATTCAGGGTTTTGAGTGTGAATGATGGCCCTGGATGGAAATGTTGCCTGAAGAAGAGGCTGGGCTGGAGGAAGGGCAGGGAGGGATTCCCAGGGAGCTTGAGGAGAAGCAGAGCTGCCTTTCCTGCTCAGCACAGACACTTTTATTGTGGCTGATGGAATGGAGCTGCACTGGCAAATTGCTCCCCAGGGAGCCATCAGGACAATAAATATTTATCATTAACTCCTCTCCAGCATATGTGTTCACTTTGGGGCATAATTCAATTAAATCCTTGCACTCAATGCTCTTTTTTCTCTTTTTTTCCTACCCCCCTGTGATGTCAAGCAGCTTCATGGTAAAGACCAAACTTAAGAATTTAATAATAATATTTTAAATTGTATTTCTTCGATTAAAAATCATGGAAAGAAATTATGTATTTATATATAAAATAAATTATTGCAACTGTCCTACAGGCAAGTTGTGTTCCCAGAGACTTGGGAGTGTAGAGGGATCAGTGATAAAAAATATTAAAAACTAAACACTGGTCAAATGAATCATTTCCATTAGTAAATAGGGGCATCCAATTTATATTTAAATAATGCTGAATATATTTCTGCATCTTTTCTTAATGACTTACTTACCCTGAATGGGATTGATCAGTTTAATTTAATGTTTTTGTTTATTTTCCAAATTGTTAGTGCTCTTCTTGTTGAACATTTATCTTCTGGTGATGTTTATCTACAAATTGATATTTATTTGACTGTTAAACCCTGCCCTTTGCTTTACTCCTGCCTTTAACACTCTGCTGAGAAAATTCGATGTAATGAAAGCAATTATTTCCATTAACTCATACATTTTTAATTATTTTGTACATTCTTCAAACTTTTTCTTGTATTGCAGAGGGAATTTTGACCATTTTGCTACACTGGCAGTTTGCACATTTGGCTGATCCTCTTATATTTTTCTATTCTATCAAATTTTGCTAGATATTCTATTAAAAATATGGAATATTGCCTGATATCTTTGGAAAATAGAGGAAAACGTCCTGCAAACTTTTACTGCATTGTGCAATCAGAAGAGGGAAGCTCAAGTTGCTGCTTTTATGGATTTATTTAGTAAAACCAAACTTGTAGAACTCCTGGGTTTGTTCTTGAGAGAATTCAGTGAAAAATTATGACACAGGAAAAGTGGAACCCAAAATATTGAATTAATGTTGGACCAATATTAATTCCTGGAGTCACAGTCAGACCTTTCCTTAAAAAAAAAAAAAAAAAAATCAGTGTATTTAGGAATTCCACAGCAACTATTCCAGTTTTTAAATTGTTTCTATTTAAAAATGAAGAGCTAAAATGATTTTTCTGATAACATTTTATGGCCATGACAAATGCCCCAGCCATCTGCAGGGAGCATGAATCACTGGAGTGCTCTGAGTTACACAGAGCCTTCAAAACAGCTGGAAAATAAAGCTTGGAAATGGCTTTTTCTGGGATTTTTAAAAATGTAGGTTATTATCTGGAAATATTTGAGTGATTTTCAATGGCCTGAAGAAAAAATATTTATTAAAAAAAGGAGTTTTGGGAATGGATCCCATCAGAGCTGCAGTGGCTCTGCTTTCCATGGAAAAGGAGCTCCAAAAAACCATTCCTGGAGCTCCTTAAAGTGGTTTTTAATTCTGGTCTGTGGCCTTTGGTTCTCCTGGGTGGATCCTGGATCCAGGGGAAACAACCTCAGCCTGGCTGGGAGGAGCCAGGGCTCAGCCTGGAGCAGCTCCTGAGAGTGAGCCCAGGCAGATTCCAGCTGGGAAGCACATCTGCATGGAGCTCAGCCTTTAATTACTGGGGTTAATTAGTGGGGAGGGTTTGGGGCTGAGCTCGTCCTGGCCAGGCACGGGAGCAGCTGGGGACTGGGCAAAACTGGGAATTTCCTTCCCTGGAATTCAAAACTGGGAATTTCCTTCCTTGGAATTCCAAAATGGGAATTTCCTTCCAAAAATGGGAATTTCCGTCCTTGGAATTCAAGAATTGGAAATTCAGAAAAGGAAATGTAGTTATTTCTTAAGCACCTTAATTTTATGTAGTGATTGCCTGGATTTATGAATGAGAACACACTTGGAGTAAATCAGGAGTAGAAAACTGATACCTTATGCACTTCCAGCTTGGTGACTTTTTAATTTCTGCTTTACCTGCTGCTTTTCCTTTTTATTTTCCCCAGACTCTGACTTAAACATCCAATCCCAACTCAACAAAAACTTCATTTATTGTCGCTGCTTGGAAAATCCCAACCCTGCAAACATATTTATGACAAGAAATGATTTCTAAAAGTACAGAGTAACTGAAATTATTGTTTTTCCTTCTTTCCAGTGGTCTTATGCTCTGGAGAAGCCCAGCACTGGCAGCATTTTTGCCATTTCCTGGTCCATCGATGGCACCCAGCTGGCTGGAGCTTGTGGGAATGGCCAGGTCATCTTTGCCCACGTGGTGGAGCAGCACTGGGAGTGGCAAAACTTCCAAATTACCTTAATCAAGAGAAGAACCATGAAGGTAAAATCCCCTCCGAGCTGGGCAGCCCCATCACAAAGCTTGTTTGAATGCAAAATGGGAATTTTGGATTTAATTTGTGTTCCCAGACGTTGACTCACAAGGTTTGTTCTCTGGGATAATCAAGATTTCCATCCTTCCACGTATTCCAAATTACACATTTGGGGCTTTTCAGCATTGAGTTCCTAAATTCCTAATGAGACCCTTCAATGGTTTTTTTTTTTCATTTTCATGTTGGGTTTGGAATTGGGAAGAGTTGGAGCAGCAGCAGGGCTGGATTTGGGGTTGGGGCCGTGGGTGGGATGCTGTGAGTCAGTGTCTGGGAGCACACAGCACAAATCAGCTCAAAATTCCCGATTTTTCCCTTCATTCCCAGACATTGACTCGCTCCAGATGCACTTGGGAATGATCTCCATGGGGTTTGAATTCTCTTTTTGAATATGCAAAGAGTGAGGAAGTGTAGCTAACCCTGACTCATTTTTAATTTTCATTCTTTTACAGTGATTTTATTCCTATATATATTATATTATGTAGGAAAATCGTACAAAAAACTTGCAGATGGATTTTTTTTTCCTGAGTATTACAATGGCAAAGTTAATTAGTGATGCTGTGGTGGGCATAGCAATTAACATGTCCTTGGAAATGGTTTCCAGGCTCTTGGAATAATTGAGGTCAGTCCATGTTTTGCAGTTGGTGCATAATGGAGAACATCAGAAGGAAGTTACCACCCTCAGAATGGTGACATCTTCAAAAAAAACCCCAAAACCCCACCAAAAACCAGGACACTTTTTTGTTTAAGGCCCCCCTTGGATTTTTAGCTCACTAAAATCTCTGAGCTGAAAAATCTGAGGCAAATTCTGATTTTCTTGAGCAAATTTTAAGCAGAATAACAAAACCACAACCTGCTCACCCAGCCTGTCTCCTGAATTTCCTGTGCTTCCAGCTGTGGAATCATAAAAATTCCAGAGCTCTGCAGCATCTTCATCCCAATGCTGGATATTGCTGGATTGTTTGGATGAAGTGCTTATTTAAATAACACCGAAATTTATTTAAATAACAATGAAATAAACATTGACGTGTTCATTTCAACTATTCAAATTATCAACAGCTGAACAATCTTAAAATGGGGATTTTTGAGTTTGGTTAAAAATATAACCAAACTCAAAATAAAAAACAAAAAATCATAATTAAATAAGCTATTTAATTAACTAAACCTTACACCATTATGAAAAAGCCTTTTAGAAATAAACATATATATATTAATTATCATAATATTTATACCTTATCTGCTTCAGTATATCCAACAAATTTAGCAAAACACTCCAAACAATATTCAGAGTTCAAACACTCCTCCATCTCAGCTGGTTTTCTCAGCAGGAATATTTGATGAATTGGCTTTATCTCCAGCTCTTGTGTGTCATTCCCTGACCATTTCCCTGTGCTCAGGTGCACAATGTCATCAACGACGCCGTGGATTTGTTGGAATTCCGGGACAGGGTCATTAAAGCCTCCCTGAATTATGGGTACTTGGTGGTCTCCACTTCCCTGCAGTGTTATGTGTTCTCGTGAGTAAAGCAAATTCCTCTTCCTCACATTGTTTGGAAAAGTGGCAGATGCTTGATTGGAAGCACAAGAATTAATTTATTTTAAAATATTTTAGAAATAAAATAATCCATAGAAATATAATTTTGCTAATTTTTCCCTGCAGTGTTATGTGTTCTCGTGAGTAAAGCAAATTCCTCTTCCTCACATTGTTTGGAAAAGGGTGGCAGAAACTTGACTGGAAGCACAAAAATTAATTAATTGAAATATTCAGTGGAGTATTTGCTCAGTGAACACTAGTGCAGATCACTGTAAAAGAGTCAGAAATATTTAAAATATTTTAGAAATAAAATAATCCATAGAAATATAATTTTGCTAATTTTTCCCTGCAGTGTTATGTGTTCTCGTGAGTAAAGCAAATTCCTCTTCCTCACATTGTTTGGAAAAGGGTGGCAGAAACTTGACTGGAAGCACAAAAATTAATTAATTGAAATATTCAGTGGAGTATTTGCTCAGTGAACACTAGTGCAGATCACTGTAAAAGAGTCAGAAATATTTAAAATATTTTAGAAATAAAATAATTCATAGAAATATAATTTTATATATATTTTTTAAGACTCCTGGGGCAGCTGCTGCTGGTGTGAAGGGGTGAAACAATGAAGGCAGGAGTGTTATTCCATCATATTTTCTGCTCATCAGTGTTCCTTGGCTTCCTCAATGCTGTTTGAAGTTGGAAAACCTCCCTTTTATTGATATTTGATGATTAAAAATGTGTGGTTTGCTTGCTGAATCCAGCTTGTGTTTGAACTATGTGGAAATTAGTGATTTTAATGCTGATTTTTTATATTTGCAGGACAAGGAACTGGAACACTCCTTTGATTTTTGACCTGAAGGAAGGAACTGTGAGTTTGATTCTCCAAGCAGAAAGGTACCTGACTTCTTAAAATTCTCATTATGAACAGAATGTAACTATTAAATAAATAAATTTATTTATTAGCTATATTATAAATACATATGTTTATTTATTATATTGTCTATATTATACATTTATTTATTATATTTATAATAAATTTATTTATAATGTACATATATAATGAACAAAATAACCTCAAATTGAAATACCAGAAATAAACAAAAAATACCCAGGTAAAATAATAAATATTTGACTAATAAATATTTCTCCTGGAAAAAATAATACATTAAAAAACCAAACTTTTCCATACAGAACTTCCAGGATATCTTGAAAATGTACAGCTTAGGAATGATGGAAGCTGGAAGAACAGTTGCAGGATTTTAACAATTGCTTTCCCATTGTGGAAAATAGCATTTTTTATATTATTTAGTGAGTTACTTTGTTGTTGGGTATTTTTTTTCTTATTTTTTAGGCATTTTCTTCTCGTGGATGGTGGAGGACTTTATTTATATTCCTATGAAGGCAGATTGATTTCCTCTCCAAAATACCCAGGCATGAGGACAGACATTTTAAATGCCCTGACAGTGTCCCTGAGCAATGACACCCTGGCAGTGAAGGACAAGGCTGATGAGAAGGGTAAATCCTGCTTTATTTAGCATAAAAATACATATATTTGGTATAAAAATGATTTCAAGTTATGGGTCTTGCTTAAAATTAATTTAAAAACTTCAAGAGAATGGTTTGGCACTGAACTTCCATGGAATCCATGGAAATAGTTACAGAAATGTTACAGATATTACAGAAATATTTACAGAAGTAATACAGAATATTACAGATCCATGGAATATTTACAGAAAATAATTTAATACGTTTTTACTCTCTGATGGGATTTTTCAATTTTCTCTCTTTCTAAACATTCCCATTGATGAAATTGTGGGTTAAGATTGAGTCAGTCTGATATTGGAAATGTGGATTTATTTAGATTATTGTTGCAGGCTTTTATCACAATTTGGTGTCATTTCTGGAAAGCCCCACTTGAGACAGGAAATGAAAAACAGGGATAGGAAGTGAAAATTGAGGTTTTTATAAGATTTTTTTCACCACCGTGTGAAAATCTCTGGTAAAACTCACACAGAATATTTTATCCACTCGAAAAAGAGTGGAATCCCTGGGAAAATCCATTAAGAACTTCTGCTTTTATTAATAAAGTATATCATTATTTTTCTTTAGTTATCTACATCTTTGAAGCTTTATCTGGGAAGCCACTGGGTGATGGAAAACCTCTGACCCACAAGGTAAAGTGAAGGCTTTGATGTCTTTATTTCACTCAGAAATTAAGAATCACTAATGGTTTTCCTCAATAATGGGACTAAAAGCCCATTAAAGGTTTTAAGGTCTTAATAGAAAGGAGCTTTTCAGCTGACTTTTAATGCTTTGTGTTGCCTTCAAAATTGTTTTAATCTTCATGAAATTCAGTTTATAAAACCACAGAATCATGGAATGGGTTGGGTTGAAAAGGACTTTAAAATAGTCTTAATTTTAACGCCATGGAATAATTTATTCCACAGACAAATCACACACAATATGTTTTTCCAACCCAGTTTATGCAAGAATTTTGTGCCTTGTTTTTAGGAAAAAAATAAATTTGAATGTCCAAATATAAAATCTCCAAAATAAGAATCAGAGATTCTCTTTTATCTTTTCAGACAGAGATTGTGGAGATTGCATTGGACCAGAAAGGACTGACAAGTGAGAGAAAAATAGCTTTTATTGATAAGAACAGAGATCTTTTCATCACTTCAGTGAAAAGGTTTGGGAAAGAACAGAAGATTGTCAAAATAGGTGAGAAAAATTCAAATTGGTGTTGGGGAAGATGCTGGCAGGGAAATAAATTTGTATTCAATACAAGAGATGACATTTTGCTAATTCATAGTGAAATTGAATTTGGAAAAAAGAAACTTTGGCTTTTATATGATAGAGGTAGAAACAATTTCAGTAAATTTTATCTAAATTCTGTTGATTTTTCTATCATTTCCATCCAAAGCAGCTTTTAAGATGCTACAAATTTGGGGTTGAAATCTTAAAAAAACAACCAAAAATGCTGAATAACCACCCTGTTATAATTCCCTTTATTTTGAAGTTTCCCCTATAAATGTCTTATTTATTTCTTTATTCATTTATTCATTGATTATCATTATTTGTTGTCTGTAAATGAAGGAACAATGGTGCAGAGTTTGGCCTGGAATGACAGCTGCAACATCCTCTGTGGGATCCAGGATTCCAGGTTCACAGTCTGGTATTATCCCAACACAGTCTACGTGGATAAAGACCTTCTCCCAAAAACCCTGTATGAAAAAGATGCCAGGTAAGAAATCCTTTTGAATCCAAATTTGATTTATTTTAACCATTCCCCTCGTTTCTTAACAAACTGTGCTCCGGGAGAAGTAAAAGCTGGCCTTGCAACTTGTAAAATTCTCCTGTTTCTTGCTTGGGAAATGAGGAAAAAGGGGTTTATAAAGAAAATTGTAAAGTTTAGGGTTGAAATGATGATGCAGGGTTGGAAAGCAGAGCAGCATCTTGAGGTAAAAGCAAATTTTGAATTCTTTCTCTTAAAATTTTACCTCAGGTTTTGTAAAAAAAAAAAAAACAGAAAAGATTTGTTCCAATGATGTCGGCAATTAAAAGTAGCAAAATAACAGGTCACAAATAATCAATCTTAAGTTCTTTTCCTGTAAAAACAACTAAATGCTCATTTTCTTTTCTTTCTCTGTGCAGTGAGTTCAGCAAGAGCCCGCAGATAGTGAGTTTTGTGGGGAGCCAGGTGACAATCAGGAGGGCAGACGGGTCCCTGGTGCACCTGCACATCTCGCCCTACCCCGCCATCCTCCACGGCCACGTCAGCTCCTCCCGCTGGGAGGACGGGCTCAGGCTCTGCAGGTTTGTCAAGGTACGCTGATTTTTGGGAATATTCACAGCTATTTGTATGGTTTTAAGTGTTCTTCCATAGTGATCTTCTCCATGGAAATGGTGCAGCTCATTTCCAGCCTGCTTTGTCACTCGTTTTTGTCATTCGTGGAAAATGAGGCGGTTTCCTTAATTCCATGACATCATAATTCCATAAGTTCCATGATAAATAATAATTCTTATTTTTATCACACCAGAATCCATCTGGATTGAACACTTGTGCTCACAGAATTCAGTTCTAAACTTAAATTTTTTTAAAGTTTTTAAACTTGAGGTCTGGGCCTTAATGAAACCAATATTTAAGGTCTGGGCCTTAATATAACCAACCTTTAACTTTAAGGTCTGGGCCTTAATATAACCAATGAAAAGTGACATTTCCACAATTACCTGTTAATTTCCATACTTTGTTTCATTTCTTTTTATTTTTTCCTTTTCCATTGCTTTCTTTTGTATTTATTTAGACAACAGCAACAGATGAGGTGAGTGTGGTAGTTTATAAAACAACTAAATCCCTTCAAACCTTGCTTCCCATTTATTCCTAGAAAATTTAGTACCTTAAATGTGTATTTCAGATATTTGTGTAACCAATTATTAAATTAATGCACATCCAGATAATTTGGGTTGCATGTGTAGAATTAATTGTAACAGAATCTTTATTTGCAGTGTCCACATCACCTGATTTAAGCATCTAGGTCAGGATATTTTGATTTTGGCAGCCCAGGTAGAGAGTAAAAAGTATTTCCAATCAGGAGCTATAAAATAGGTAATTTTTTTGAGGGGAAAAAAGCAGCAAAAAACAACTTGGAAGAATCCAAGAAATAATTTCATCTCCTGGATAATTTCAGGCTGAGCTTTCAGCATTTTATCACCTGATTTTCTANACCATGAAATTTTTCTAATTTGTAGTTCTGAGAAATAATTAATAATTTCCTCATAAGAGACTTTAGAGCACAGTGCCATAAATGACACACAGAGAAATGCAATATTACACATCATTTTTAAGCCTTGTGTAGTTGCTTTGAGGAGTCATTTGCAGCATGATAATGAGCAGTTGAAGGTTTCCAAGTTGTTTTTATTTTGAATTTCAGGACCAGACCCTGTGGGCTTGTTTGGCTGCCATGGCAGTGGCCAACAAGGACATGAGCACAGCTGAAATCGCCTACGCGGCCATCGGCGAGGTAAGAAAATGGAATTAAATCCCAATGAAATCCTTGCAAAGCCAAGTTGATGGATGGGTTTCCTTGCTGTCCCCCTCCTGAGCAGATTGACAAAGTGCAGTACATCAATTCCATCAAGGAGCTGCCCTCCAAGGAGTCCAGGCTGGCTCACATGCTGCTCTTCAGTGGCAACAGCCAGGAGGCTGAAACCCTCCTGCTCCAGGCAGGCCTGGTCTACCAAGCCATCCAAATCAACATCAACCTTTACAACTGGGAGAGGTAGGAGTTGTTTCCCATTCAAATACAATTTCCTAATTAGTTCCATCAGTTGTTTTATTGCTGACTCATTTCTTATCTTCTAATCACCCACGAACTTCAGAAAAAACCAACTAATTAAATCATAGCCAAAAAACACAGCATTTTTGTATTTAGAAAATACAAATATTTGGTGATAAAAGCCCAAAATATTCCTGGAAACATTTTGAAATAACATTTTGCTTTCTCATCACTGCTAGCACAGAGGAGCCCTCAGTGATGCCCCAGACTGGCTGTGGAATTTGGGCTGCTTGGAAATGTCTTGCTGCTAAAAATAAAATTGTGGCTACCCAGACTCCCAGCATTGTGTAGGTGGAGAAAATATGAATTAAGGCTGAGAAAACAAAGGAGGAATTTCTCATTTAAACAAAACCCCCACATTCTGTTTTCTGACAGAATCCTCTGAGTTGTTTACTCCTAATTTCTCTGCTGTTATATTGATATATTCAGGCAAAAGGTTTATTTTCCCCCCACAAATCTCTAATTTTGTTTTGTCATGAAGCTGTGTCAGGANAATGATGTCGGCAATTAAAAGTAGCAAAATAACAGGTCACAAATAATCAATCTTAAGTTCTTTTCCTGTAAAAACAACTAAATGCTCATTTTCTTTTCTTTCTCTGTGCAGTGAGTTCAGCAAGAGCCCGCAGATAGTGAGTTTTGTGGGGAGCCAGGTGACAATCAGGAGGGCAGACGGGTCCCTGGTGCACCTGCACATCTCGCCCTACCCCGCCATCCTCCACGGCCACGTCAGCTCCTCCCGCTGGGAGGACGGGCTCAGGCTCTGCAGGTTTGTCAAGGTACGCTGATTTTTGGGAATATTCACAGCTATTTGTATGGTTTTAAGTGTTCTTCCATAGTGATCTTCTCCATGGAAATGGTGCAGCTCATTTCCAGCCTGCTTTGTCACTCGTTTTTGTCATTCGTGGAAAATGAGGCGGTTTCCTTAATTCCATGACATCATAATTCCATAAGTTCCATGATAAATAATAATTCTTATTTTTATCACACCAGAATCCATCTGGATTGAACACTTGTGCTCACAGAATTCAGTTCTAAACTTAAATTTTTTTAAAGTTTTTAAACTTAAGGTCTGGGCCTTAATGAAACCAATATTTAAGGTCTGGGCCTTAATATAACCAATGAAAAGTGACATTTCCACAATTACCTGTTAATTTCCATACTTTGTTTCATTTCTTTTTATTTTTTCCTTTTCCATTGCTTTCTTTTGTATTTATTTAGACAACAGCAACAGATGAGGTGAGTGTGGTAGTTTATAAAACAACTAAATCCCTTCAAACCTTGCTTCCCATTTATTCCTAGAAAATTTAGTACCTTAAATGTGTATTTCAGATATTTGTGTAACCAATTATTAAATTAATGCACATCCAGATAATTTGGGTTGCATGTGTAGAATTAATTGTAACAGAATCTTTATTTGCAGTGTCCACATCACCTGATTTAAGCATCCAGGTCAGGATATTTTGATTTTGGCAGCCCAGGTAGAGAGTAAAAAGTATTTCCAATCAGGAGCTATAAAATAGGTAATTTTTTTGAGGGGAAAAAAGCAGCAAAAAACAACTTGGAAGAATCCAAGAAATAATTTCATCTGGATAATTTCAGGCTGAGCTTTCAGCATTTTATCACCTGATTTTCTAAACAAAAAGGAAGTGGGAAGAGAATGTGACAAAGATTTTAGGAGTGTTTGATTCTCTGAACAATCTTAATTTTCCCAGATTCTGGGCTTCCTGCAGGAGGGTTTGTCCTGAGTGATGGAAAAATGAGTTGGGAAGTTTGGGAATGTGTTCAGAACACCCTCGGTGCAGCTGCTCATTCTGATTTCAATCAAGAGTGATCCTTCTAAAAACCTTCACAGTACAAAGTCTTCATTTCCAGATTTGTTACTGAACACACTCAAAATTTTCCTTAATTCCTGGACTAGCAAGTCCAAAATTACATTTTTCCTGTCAGAAAAGAGTTTTAGATGTTGTAGCTTAAACTATATTAAAATATGGTTTAGTAGTGTGTCTTTGTCATAATGTTGTCACTTGAAAAGCCATCAAAATGTCATTTAGGATCTTCCTAAATTCCGAGTTCATGGGGTTTCCTCAAAGTTGTGTAAAATGCCCCAAAAACCCTCACAGAAACAATAAAAGTAATATATAAAATAATAATTAAAGGGTAAAAAAAGTAATATATACAAATATAAATACAGAAAAAAATAAATAAAATATATGTGTATATATTTGCTTATAAGTGTATAAATAAATAAAATATAAATATATAATTTAAAGTAATATATAAAATAATAATAAAAATATGTAATACTATAATTACCATGAAATTTTTCTAATTTGTAGTTCTGAGAAATAATTAATAATTTCCTCATAAGAGACTTTAGAGCACAGTGCCATAAATGACACACAGAGAAATGCAATATTACACATCATTTTTAAGCCTTGTGTAGTTGCTTTGAGGAGTCATTTGCAGCATGATAATGAGCAGTTGAAGGTTTCCAAGTTGTTTTTATTTTGAATTTCAGGANTTTGCTTTCTCATCACTGCTAGCACAGAGGAGCCCTCAGTGATGCCCCAGACTGGCTGTGGAATTTGGGCTGCTTGGAAATGTCTTGCTGCTAAAAATAAAATTGTGGCTACCCAGACTCCCAGCATTGTGTAGGTGGAGAAAATATGAATTAAGGCTGAGAAAACAAAGGAGGAATTTCTCATTTAAACAAAACCCCCACATTCTGTTTTCTGACAGAATCCTCTGAGTTGTTTACTCCTAATTTCTCTGCTGTTATATTGATATATTCAGGCAAAAGGTTTATTTTCCCCCCACAAATCTCTAATTTTGTTTTGTCATGAAGCTGTGTCAGGAGAGGTTTAAGCTGGATATTAGGAAAAGAATATTCTTTTATTCTATCATCTAAAAACTCTCTGTAGATCAAGTATCAGTGTTCTTAAGCCATAGAGAAGAAACCTAGTGTAATGAATTAAATTAATCCAGTGTCTGACCTTTTCCACCTATACAATATTTATAAATATTATAGAGAATATATCATGAACGTGTATTATGAGTGTTCAGAACCTATTTCTGACTAGAAAAAAGTTATTAAACATTATTATTTTTGTGCTAAACTCTGAAGTATTCTGCATTTCCTTGAAATAAAAAGCCTCCTGGGCTAAAATTAATGATGTGGTGGGGTTGTCAGTGGGAATAATTGTTGGGTATTTTTCATCACTGGCTACTTTGAACCTCCTGATCCTGATGTGGGGTAGGATTTGGGGTCTCTGCCCTCAGCCTCAGAGTTTCTGGGTGATTGTGGTGGTGCCAGAGCATTTCCCCAGCCCATTCCTGCTCTATTGCAGAGCCCTGGATCTGGCAGTGAAGCACAGGACACATGTGGACACGGTCCTGGCTTACAGACAGAAATTCTTGGAGGATTTTGGGAAAAAAGAAACCAACCAAAGGTTTTTGCAATATGCAGAAGGTGTAAGTATCCCTCAGGTTTGTTCGTGCTGGAGAGTGGGGTGGGTTTGCACCTCTGGTTTCTTTCTGGGGTTCAAATGTGAACAGAAATGTGGAAATGTTACAGGTTTTGGCCTGATACTGGCCAGGAATAGCTGGGCATGGGTTTTATTTGAAGATTCACAATATATATATTTAATGTCTGGTAAAGATCACTCAAGTAAAGGCACAGTCGTTTTCTATAAACAGGGAGTTAAACTTCACCATGGCTCAACAAGTCTCTCAAATATTTCCAACTTTTTTTGTGGCATTTTATGGATAGAAACAGTAACAAACTGAAGGAATCTGGATATTTATGGACTGCAAACCATTCTGATTTTAAACACGATCAACAATTCAATATACATTTATTGGAAACCCTCTGCATCACCAGGAAATCAATTTATTAGTGTTTCACAGATCCTGAGGGCTGAGGGCACATCCTGAAATTCAGCAGCTGCATCTTGGATTCCACTGGAATATTTCCCCACATTTCCCTCAGGAGAGGCACAATTCCCTCCTGTCCTTCCTGCTTCTCCCCTCCTTGTTCCTCAGCATTCTGAGGGAGAAATGATCCCAAAAAACCTCTTCTTTGTGTGGAATCCTTTTATCCCCTGCAGCTGAAGGGTCAGGGAACACCTGGGCTGGGAATTCACATCCTTCCATGGGCACTGCCCAGGACACTTGGAATAAAGCTGAGTTTCTAATGGAAGGCATTAGCTTTTAGCACTTTAAGAATTCTCATTTCCTGAACAAAAGCCAGCCCCTAATGAACCATTCCACAGTAATTTACCTGGAAAATACAGAGAAATAAAGCACAGACTCCAAGCGTTTTTATCCTGCAGCTTTTCCAGCTCTGTGTGCTCTGTAAAACCCATTATAGAGCAAAAATCACAGAAATTCCCTGATGCTTCTGATAGACATTGGAGATAATCCTGATTTTCTTAGAATCCTGGAGGAAGCTGTAGATTCCATCAGGATTCCTAAGGAATTCCACCTTGGCAATGACAAGATGTAAGCAGGATGATTTTTCAGCTTACTCAGTCTTGAAAATTGGAGATTTTGAAGCTTTCTAATATTTGATTTGGAAGTTTGGAGATTTTCTTGAAATTGGGGTCTCACTCAGGAGATTTCTGGAGGGAAAAGGTCCTTTTCCACATCCAGCTGCTGGAGGTCTTTGCTGGATCTGTGAATAGGAGGGGTCCACATAATGTGAATTTTAAGCTGTAATTAAATTCTTCATGCAACCTGTCAGACTCATAAAGCAAAATCAAAAAGAAATGGAAAAGAGAAGCAAGATTTTGTGCTGCTGTTCCTTCTCAGGGATAAAAAAGGGTCTCAGTTTCTCTCTCACAACCTAAAACCTCTTCAGGCTTAAATAAGGAGTTTTCCCCTCTTTTCTGCAGCCAGTCAGGATCTAAAATTGTGCTTATTTTACATATCAGGTTCTCAATACCTTACACATGTCCTGAGAATCCTGGGCCCAGTCAATGCCTCTAGAACTGAGGTATTATTATTTTTATTATTATTATATTTTCACCTGAGAATGTGGGTGTTTAATTTCACTTTCCCTCTTGGAGAATCTCCCCTGTTATTCCATTGCTTAATTACAGAGGAAAATTTCCTGTGCAGCCCTTGAAATTCTTCTCCCATCCCACCTTTGCCAGTGTTAATTCTCCAGCAATAAACTGAACTGCACAATGACATTTTGGACATGTTTTTATGGTCATCAAATGCACCATGGCCCATTTTCTATTTCCTTGTCAAGCATTTTTTAGGGAAGAAACAACTTTTCTACCCACATTTGTGCTGTGATACTGTGCTCTGTGTATTGCCTGGGGTTTCACTGACACAAAACACAGCCAGAAAATGCCAATTCTCTGCAGCTGGAGGGATGCCAAGGTTAAAACTAAAGCATTTATTGATGCAGAAGGGCAGTTTCAAGCAGGAATCTGATTGCTGTTGGAGCAGATAACTGGTTTAATATCCTACCAGCTCCTTGGGGGAGACATCACTCCTCAATTAATGGTGCAGGGCTAAATTTTCAGTAACAGGACACTGATGTCATGCTATTGAATTAGAAGCAGGTTATTTTTGTGTTTTATTGCCAGACACGATGAGATTTATTAAAATAGCTCAGGCTTGGTTTATTTTAAAGGTGAAGCTCAGTTAGACCTCAGCTGTGCCTTCATACCTTCCATGAGTTTGGGTACCCAGCACTTGATAATTGTATTTTTAAATGGAATAACTGACCTGGCTCTCTCTGGTGTTGAGCTCTGTGTGTTTAATTTTTCTCTTCTTACAGCTGGAAGTGGATTGGAATAAAATCAAAGCCAAAATAGAGATGGAAATTGCTAAAGAAAGAGAACGAGCAGCAGCCAGTGCTGCAGGGAGGAGCAGTGTGACTGTGCAGCAATAATTCACATTTTGGGCACCTTCAAAGTGCTGCTTCAATGTTTGGTACTGCTTTGTTGTAAAAAAAAAAAGCCACAGCAAACATTTTGTGGGTGACAGGAGTGAGAATTTCTGTGGATTTGAATCCTTGGGTGACACACAGGATTAATTATTTCCTTTCATTTTGAGCTGGGTTTATCTTCTGGTGCCAGTGCTGATTACATATATGAGAAAAAAGGGAATTAACTGTTTCTCTCTAAGTGATTTTAAATTTTCATTGCCATTAATAGTCTCTAACCTGGGTTGCCTCTACTGAAATCACAATTTAAGCCCCAAGTTAAGCAGTTTGGTTATTTCTGCAACCTCAGGGACCTCTCCAGACTTGTTTCAATTGCCCTGAAACAAATTTAGCTAACTGGAAGTGCTGAAAATGCAAAAAAAATGAGCTTGAGCCTCTAAAGTACAAATATTTCCCTCAGAGTAGAGGGAATATGTATTTGTTAGTGAGTTCTTTAATAGATGATTTCAGATAATTTCAGCAGCTCAGGTTTGTCACTGAGTAAAACATTCAGCATTAAAAGGATTTTTTTTGTTTGTTTAAAATGCTTTGGAATGTGCTTTCAGGGTTGTTGGAAGTAACAAACAGCATTTGTAGCATCTGACATGTAAAATTGACAAGAATATTTGAAGTAAGAGGATATTTCATGTATTTTTCTGCCCAAAACACTTGATTTGTAAATAATTTTTTTTTAATTTATGTTATTTCATCAAGATGCACTTTTCTTTGTTTCACACCCAAAGCTGGCTGCGTTCTCTTGATGTTATAAATATATTACCAGTTTATTCATCCCTGACAAGGTTTATTATGTATCTTTCAAATGTTACCAGCAAAATGTTAAATATCTGTACATACAGCAAATTTGTAAATCATTGTGTGACCCTCTCTGGCACAGTTCATAAATTTCTTAATAAAACCAAATCAGAGTGGAGATTTTTAATGTGTCTGAGAGCTGCTGCATGTGGGGATCAACACTGAGTGCTGAAAAAAGAATATTTGGGGTGGTTTCATTACGTTTGGAGGGGGTGGGAGAGGTGTTTATTCCATTTTTTGTCACACACATCCAGTCCTGAGCATCCTGGTGTTAAATAGAAAACAAAGCAAAATATTTTGGAAAAGCACTTTTATTCCCAGGTTCTAAGTACAGTCATGACCCTGGGTATGAAATCTGAATTTCAGGATATTCTCAGGAGAGAACATTCCTATGTGGCTTTTCTGGCATTGAGGCAGGGTTTTTAGGGATGGTAATTCCAAGGGAAGTGTCACCATCCATGCCAGGGCAATTTTGAGCTGTTTTTCTGGGGTTTCCAAAGTTTTGCATTGTATTTTTACCTGTTTTCAGTTATTTCAGTATTAAGTAAAAATAAATAGCAGAAGGATACAAATGTTTCAGGTACATTTTGGTTACATTATTGCCCAGAATAAGAAATTATTTAAAAATCCCTTTTACAAAGAAATACCTCTAATTTAATTACTGACTACTTGATTTAAACCATCATAAACCAATTTAAGAAACAAATATTAATTTACATGATTAAAATTCAGTTGTTTAGGTGCTGCTGTGATGGATCAATAATCAAAAATAACACAAATTTTGCCATTGCAGGGTGGGAGTTGAGTTCATTCCCTTCATTTAACCTTGGCCACAGTAAATCCTCTCTGATTATAAAAAGGGAGGTTGAAAAATACATCTTTAGGTGAAAAATAAAGTTCTCAAGTGAGGCAAAAGTAAAAGCTTAGGTGGGTGTTTAAAAACCTACTGCATATTTGTAGTAGTTCAGAGGGAAAGTTAAAAATAGCTTTTGTTTTCTGGTTTTTAAGGCAATAAAACTTTGAGATCTGGATTTGTCTGTGGGATTTTACCCTTTGGGACTGGAGCAGGAGGAAGGTTTGAATCATCTGACATGAAAATTTGATTTTACAGATTATGTGGAACTATTTCCTGCAGAAAAACTGGTGATTGTTGCCTGATTGACTTCAGAATAGTCACAATTATAAATGAGCAACTATGGAAAAGCTTGAAGCTTTCTAAAATTTAATTCTGAATTTTTAATAGATATATTAATATAAAGTTTGTATCACCCACAGCTAGGGAGAGGTTGGAGAGAAGCAATTTACTATTTTTTAATTATAGATATGGTTTTTATATTGGTTTTTACATGTTTTTTATTAAACATTTTAAGACCTCCATTTTTTTTTTTTTTCATGTTAACAGAGATGAGATTTTACTCTGCAGGGAATGGGGAAGAGCCAGGGAGAAAAAAGTTTTTATGAATTGATCACATGTGAGAATCTCTATTCCCAAAGTTTATTTGTATTGATCCAGATCAGTCAGGGGTTGCCTTGTGCTATACAATTTCCAATACTGGATTTTAACCTTTTTCATTTTAGTTCAGGTGCCTTTGCCCTCCTGTAAAAGTTTGGGAAAATGGGATGGGCTGGTACCTTCAGGGAAGGAGAGGGACGAGTCTGCACAGAGCTTGGTTGTACAAAACAATAAAATATTTCATTGTTTCTGTGCTTTTCATGAAGGGGCTGCAAGAATTATTTTACTTTATGAGAAGAAATGACTGTGCTAGTTGGAGCCCTCAGTTTCGAAAATCTAATCTGTATTTTAAGTAAATAGGTTTATTTATGCAGGTTTGCTTTGCCATTAGAGGCACCTTCGGG
>VYZP01009394.1:0-16646 GCA_013400635.1 Hypocryptadius cinnamomeus
GATTATTTTATTACAGCATAGTATCATGACACTAGGATATGAAGGCTAGATGATTTATTCACTTTGATGCAAGTAAGAAAAGCTTTTATTTTTAAATTTCTACCACTCAGTGCAGTGCGTCAAACAATCAGTTTTAATATCTTTAGGGTTAAGTGCACTCTTGTAATTTAGAATTAAATGATTTTTATTAAGCACTTTTGCTGAATATCTACAAGCTTTACAACTCTGCTGATTAAGGATCTGACAGTGACTGGTAAAGCAGCCACCTCCATGAATTAGGGAAGCATTAGGGAATGCATTCTATGTTCCTTAGTGCTTAGGGAGTATTTCAAAATAAGTGCAATTTCTATAAAATGTAGTCAAAATTGAAAGTGAATCAACGTATGTGAAACCTAGTGCTTGCGACATCTTTAGCAGATTAAAGGTACTTTTGTCTAGAGTGAGGACAGATAAAATACCCCAGGGGTGAAACTTAAAGTGCAGAATTTCTGAAATATTCCCCTGTAACACTGAAACATCTAAATGGAAAGCTAGCTTTGAGTAGCCAAGGTCTGATGGCCAGATTGCCATTGACAACCCAGATTTGAGGGAGGCCTGGCCCAACAGCCTGGGCAAAGGGTTGGGGATCAAGGAATGCCCACAGCATGCTGATATTAACCTCCTCTGCAAGCTTGCACAAGCTCCTTTATTTCCAGAGATGTTGCTCCCTCTGCACTCTCATTAACTTCAATAGGAGCCAAGAATGCACAGCACCTTTGAAAATCAAGCGGCTAAACTCACAGCTTCAGTTACCCATCTATAAAATGAGGCTAAACCTTTCTTACCAGTCTCATAGAGCTGTTGTGAAGATTAATTAGATAATGACTGCAAAGCCCTTTGAACATGAAAAGTGCTAAGAATTGTTGTTACCAAATGATGGCAAAGATTGGGCTATTCTTCATTGCTGTCAAATAATAATAAATAGATGTGCTAGTCTAAGAAAAGGAGAGGAGGGAAATAAAGGGCAATAATGGCTGCTGTTGTTTGCGCATATGATACTGAATAATCTTTGCAAGAAGAAGCCAATCTTGTGAAAAGCTATCTACTGTAATGGTGCTAGGGTTATTGACAGGTCTGGCTATAAGTGCAGGTTCCATTAGATACATCAGCCACAATGTATTCGCAGCAAATCTCACTGATGATTGCCCTCCTGCAGAGGGAGAGATAAGACAAACTATGATTGAAGTAAAAATGTAAACAGTTAAAAAGAGAAATAGAAGTCAACCACTGCTCTCCCACAGGGGCAAGGACCAAGGATTGTTGCACCTGCGAAGCAGTAATGACATCAAATGTTAATGTGATATACGCTTGTAGCACAGATACTGCTTCAAGTTCTTGCTGAAGAATTTATGTTGTTTAATATTTTTTTATGTATATTAAGTGAAGTGCACGTTCCTAGTCTGGGGCAGTTCAGGGCACAATACCGGCAAACTGAAGGGGTTTCACATGAGTCAAGTTAACAAGAGCATTCTTCGGCAGCACAAGTTACAGCTTGTGGTTTTTACAGGTCCCCAGCAAAAGCCTCTGAACTGATACCGGACCTCTAAATCTCAGGGTTGTGTTATGAAGTAGATGTGCTATGTTTTCCTCTTTTGTGTTTGAAGTTGATATTAGACCCATTACTGTAAAAATATATTATTAATTCATATCAATGCATGATATCAATTCTTCTGTTTGGCAACTGGAAAAAAGCTCAGTGATATATCAGTGCTAACAAAGCACCTCCTATTTTCACAGTGATAAGGAATGTTTACAGTAAACAGACATTAAATAATGTTCAGACCTGAAGAATGGCATAATGTTAACCACAGAGTTTTAAAGCAATTGGTCAAATAGGCATTTTAAGGTTGATTTATGTGTGTGGCTTGAGAAATAATGCCGTTTGTGTGGCTGGCCCTTCATCTGGCCATTAGTTCGCCTTTCCATCCCCACACTTTCCCTCATGCCCAAATAGTTTTTACCCTTTGGATTAGTTGCTGTAACATTCAGCAGAGGCACAGAAGTGGCAAAGAGAATTAATTTCCTCCACATTTAATTTAAATAAAATACTGTCTGGGTGGAACAGAAAGCCTATTCATGGCACAGAGGAGAATTTATTGTCCCTTATACTCAGGAGCAGCCAGCTTATTCAGTGGTCACACATGTACTAGCCAGCCAGTCAGCATGTCTGTGCCAGATGTGCTGGCTTTTCCCCAGCTGGCAGGATAAAATACAGAGGTTGGAAAGAAGAATACAGGGAGCAAGGAGTACGTGGAGCTTTTTGTTGTACTGCACATTTTGTACTGGAGATGGAAGGGAGCTGGGGAGAAGGATGACTATATCAGAAATCAAAGACACTGGAAGGAATGTGCAGCAGTGGTGTGGTGAGCTAGGTGATGTGATGGAGGAGAGCCAGAAACACAGAGGGATGACATGGCAGAACTGCTTTGGGAAACATTTAGAGGATGTGGAGAGTGTTGGGATGACAGCAGTGAGTGGGTGGAAGATATAACTCCAAAGAAAACAATGTATAATTATTTCTACTCTTCATGGAACAATCTTTTAAAAATATTGTAATGATCTCAAAGTTTCAGTGATTTGGAAAACGTCTTACACATTATCATTTTTCAAAAATTCCTACACACTACCAAAGTAAAAATCTAGTGACCTGATATTCATTCCAGACAAAATACTGGGACACAGAACAGAATGGGTTCTAACCAGTAATGTTACAAAGACAGTAACATAATCCATAATCACATAAAGAGTTTTCATGGAAAATTGATGGAAAATGATAGAACTGATTACATCCTTAGATGAAATGAAAAGTTCTATTGCTAAAGGAAGTCGCTCAGTATAACTGAGCTATTTTACCTTATACTCTGACCTTCTGGTTAAATATGACACTACATAAAATCTGTGTAGCAAATTTTAACTGGCATGAAAAGGCTGATACAGCCAAAAAGTAATTGCACAGAGGGCATCATTATATAACGGGGTTCCACATAGATCTATTCTTAGTTCAGTGCTATTCAATATCTTTATCAATGAGATGGAAGAAAATAGAAACTTGTTGTTGGTAAAGGCTGCAGATGCCATATTCATATATAAGAAGTTAGTACGTGACCTGATTTTTAGACGCACTAAACATATTTAGGCAATGAAAAAGGAAGATTTTGGCTTAGAAGCTAAAGCCACAAAATATGTGGCTATTGCAGTGCAAGCTTTAAAGCACCTTTTGAGCTAAACTCATCTCAAAACTGCCTTCATAACAGGTAGTAAGAGAGAAATGCCCCAACTAGCCAGTACAGAATGACCCTGTTCTTCAGTTCTTAGCCACTGATTTCTGATCTGTCAGATGAGAAGGAAACTGCTTCATCTTAAAACCCTCACACAGAATTAAGCACTTAATTGCTATTTCATACAACCAAGCTGTCTAGAAATGAGGGTGCTCACTTGGCAATGTGGACTGTCAGGGCTGAACATCCCTCTTTCGTGTCAGCAAGTTGACAGATGCACTTCTCAGGTTCTGGAAAGGTGTCTTTGACTACAAGTTCATGTGGATGGAGATGCTTTCCAACTCTCCTATTTAAGCTTAGGCATTGTATAGAAATGCCAGAAAAACACCATATACGCTCAGATAAGCATTAGATAATGCAATAGCTACTGCTTCTTCTGCCTTCATTGGCTGATGGTGAGAAACAGATGACCCCAGTTTTTAAATAAAATTATTCCATGCCATCACACTTGTTTTTGATACAAAATCTGGTGTAAGAGAAAAAATGTGAATAGATAAGCTGGTGCTGGTGGTTTCTCTCTTTCTATGCATTTATAAGTATAAAAAAAATAATAAGCATCAGGATCCTGCACCTTTGTGGTCTGCATAGGAACATGACCAGAGTACGCTACCAGCACTCTTGCTTTTTCCATAAAACTTCACTTTCCATGGAGATCAACATAAAGAAGATGATACACAAAGATGGCATATCTCCACCTCAGGGGCATCCCATACCTAGATCAGAAGATAGAGAAATATCCCCAGATCTTGCAGTTAGAACATGGCCTCAGAGAACAGAAGTTTTTCCTCAATCTTCACTGCCTCTCACTATCTTACATGCCCTTATTTGTCCCCTCTTATTAAATTCCTCTCTCGGGTAATGAATGAAAGACTTTTTTATCTCTCTTCATAAAACTAGGCCTAGGAGTAAAGCAAAGGCCTGGCATAGTCATTGCAGCAGACAGCAGATATAAATGTACTGGAGGAAGGCAGTGAAAAAAAATATCCCAAAGCATTTTTATTAGTTCTGATAACTAAATTGGTGATAATAACAAAGCATGCTAACCCCATTGTCCAAACTACGGGTAGCTAGGGAGAGAGGCTGTGAAGACCTTCCCGAGCCCCAGGTTCATTATAGTGAACCTGGGCAGATCACTCTCCAGATGCACTCCATTTTTGCACTGCTGGAAGTACTAACAAGAGTGCTACATGCAGGTGTATTTTCTATAAAGTAGACAATTACCAGCAAAAAGTAAAGGGAAACTATCAATTCACTTAATGCTGTATACCTGTGAGCATTCAGTTGCTGCCACTTCTGGGCACTGATGGCTACATTTGATTATCTGTAGATGCTTATGACCTGCATTCCGTATTGTGACTACCTGATGAGCTGGCCTCCAAAGGGCTGGCTAAGCTCCTCTGTGGGCATTGCTGCAGTGCAAGAGGGGGTCACTCTGTGCTCTTTCAGTGAGCATCTTATCCTGTCTCTCAGCTTGTGTGGAAGTTTTGGAATCTATAAAGTGATTTTGGATGTTGTTCTCAGTGCCATTTTATAGCCCTGTTGGACTGCAACAGCAAAAAGACCCTCTCCATATTTATAGTATGCTCCTTTATTTATACCTGTCTTTATTTTTAATAACTTCTGATCCAAATTGTCTTAATGTCCTGCAATAAAAAACCAGCACAATAACTGTTTAGTTGAAGTGAGCCTTCATTGCACAGGGGATGCTGTGTCTGGGCTGTGGTGCTGGATGAGATGCCCGAACTGGCCTTAAACGCCTTAGCTGCAGTCTAGCCATTCCAGCACAGCTGTCAGCTTGGATCAATTTTCCCTTCCAAAAAAATGCTGCCATCAGGAGGAACGCTTTGTGGCTGAGCTATCTTGATCCCCCACTACATTTGCAGCAGGGATCTAGACTATTTATATTCTTCAGAAAACAGCAAGGAAAGAGCACTCCTGAACTGGGAACCAATGTGGACCCCATTTCTGTTGTAACTCTAATATCAAGAGGAGTTAGGTAGTCCTCTGAAAGAGTTCCTCATCTAGAAGACTGGCGTGGATGCCCTGTGGCAAACAGCTGTGGTCTGGTGACCTATACAGCTCCAACAAAAGTCAGATATTTAATTAGAAATTGTGGAGTTTGAAATAAAATTGAAATCGTTTTACCTTACATGATTTTCTGCCAGTTTATGTATTTAAATACTTCTTCAGCAAAGAATGTAGTTCTCCCCAGCAAAGGTAATTAGTAGCTATCAGTGTGCAATACAAAAATGTTTTTCTCATTTTGCTCCTACAAAGAGCACCGCTGTGTATCACATTAACACTGTCTGATAGCAACAGATGACAGCTTTAAAAAAATCCAACAAGAAAATTAACAGTAATGCTTAAAAAAATCATCACTAAAGACCTGACCTTGCTAACTGATATTTAGGATGAACCATCAAATCAGTTCTTTGAAATAGGGCTGGCTGCTGTTCTTACATTATTGAGATTGCTGTGTTGTAGACTTGTGACAGTACCAAGCTGTCAATAAATGCAAATTGATGACCATTCACAAACAGCTGCAGAAACAACTACACCTATGTTATCACATCCCCAGGAGTGTCCTTACCATCTACACTGCCTAGTCACTATCCATCCACTTTGAGCTCTTCAAATGATAGCAAGTGGGGAACCTCAGAGCACCCAGCCTTCAGAGTATTATGGATAGCTCAAGGGTACAAGGAAGGACAGGACTTCATCCTGTCCTACAAAACCACAAATTTGGCCCAAACTGCAGTTCACACTGCACCTCAGGGTGACTCTACCTTAATACACAAAACAACACAGGACAAATGTTTCATCTTAATAGTGTCAAATGGCTGAGATAGGGACACACACCTTCTCATCTCAGTAGGAGGCTCATCTGCTTCTTTTCAAATGGAAATTGGATGGAAGAGACTACTCATTTAAAACAGTTACATCTGTGCAGAGATCACTGACTATTCTGGCAAGCTAGTGTGCAAGGCAGCCAAGGAAAACACAGAGACATGCCTCAAGCAAGGCTAAAGATGGACAGTTTGTATTTATGTACAAGAAGGTACAGCATCACCCACTGATGAAAGAGGAAAGCATCAACGACTCAAACACAGGCATACTCTCAAAATAGCTGCAAATTAGATATTCAACCTATTAATCCTTTGCAGGCCCTATTATGGATGGACACACAGGAACCTCCATTGTCAAGAGTCACCACACAGCTACAATAAGACATCCCATGCCAGGGACAGAGCGTGAGACCACTGCCAGCAAGGGGTAACTATCCAGCACTTGATAGCCACGGCCAAGAGCTTCTCAAATGTTTGCCCTAAAAAAAGATGGAAGAACAGTGTTGAGTGGGGCCATGAGAGCAAACTCAGGGGACAAGGATGGGAGTAGACAGGACACTAAGAAAAAATTGTTTTCCAGAGAGATGCCAGAAGCTCTCTGGCAGGTGGGGGGCAGGCAGTTGCATGTTTCCCCATAGATTTTCTTTGCGCTCATGTGAAGTGAATGACTGTTGCTTTAAATCCTCTTTGCTGTCTGTCTCCAAAAAAAAAGAATTGAGAAGAAATGTGTATAATTATACACAGAATATTAATCTTCTTCCTGGTGATCTACAACTCTAGCATATTCATCACACTGGAACTGTGCTCAAAAGTATTTTCATCTGATTAAAACCGCTGATTCATCGATGCATGTAATCTTTTCCTAATAGTATGTATATAAATGGCTCTTAACAATTTGCACATCAGTTTTCCCTCATTTTTCATTGTTGTGTGATTTTTCTTAAACACTGAGTGCAATTCTGAACTTTTATGTTTTGATTGAGCTTTTTGGAGAAGTAAGGTGCAGTGATCTAGGCTACAGATTGAAGAAGCTTAAAAACCTAACATTTGATTTTAGCTCTGGCCACAAATTCCCTCTGTAGCTTTGGATAATTCAGTCCAGTCTTGCCCGCTCTGGGATCAATTCTACAGTCACCTTTAACTCTGGACCCACCATTTTTTTAGGAATTGTGGATACTTAAACTTGATCACCAGCCTTGCACCTCACTATTGCAAACTCTGCCACAGGTTGGGATATGAAGCTCAGTCTGACTCCCACTGTACCACGCCTCTCTACACTTCTGCAGAAATTCACACCGGAAGATACTCATACACTCTCACCACAAATCTAGCCATTTGCTATTCTTTGCTTCTGGGTCCTTCTGTACCTCCTTCCTTTCTTTACTATATATAGGAGGCAGCTTGCCTAGGAGATGAGACAAGGCTGCCAAATGATTTCACAGCAGTGTCCCACAAGGAAACTTGGGATAAATCTTACCTCTATGCTCATGAAATAGAGATCCAGTGCTAAAAACTTTTGTTTACAACAAACAGCCCATAGATACATGATGCAAACAAGAAATAATGGCTCATGGGACTTCAAATGTCTGAGAATAACTATCATATACTTAGGATGAATATTTGTAGCAGTCTCAACATCACTCTTGTCAAACCCTTCAAAGCTGGAACCCAGTTCTATAGGCCAGAGATACTACCAGTTAAAATTCTCACTACCTAAATTTCTTTCCACACATGTTCACAAAGGCTCAGCAGCAGCCCACTTGCAGCAGCAGCAGCCCACTTGCAGCAGCAGCAGCCCACTTGCAGCAGCAGCAGCATGAGGCCCGCTCATGCCCACTTTCTCTTGTTCACAGCAAGAACCTGGGTGCATCCCACCTATGCCTTTTCAGAAATCTGAAATAGTAGCTGTGTTCAGAGCATGAGAAGTGTGTACCTAGGAGACTGATTCTGTATGGAAATTAATGATAGATAGTTATTTTATTAAAAACAAAGACATGTACTGACCTGCTTTTTGCACCTTACCCTGGTGATCAGAGAATTTCTCCCAAGTTCAGCTCTCTCAGGCTGAGAGACAAAGCAAGGTCAAAACCACAGCTCCCAAGACCTTCACTGTTTGGCTGAAATCTCTTATTGGGACACAAATTCTACATTGGTTGTCAGAGCTGTTAAATGGCAGTCCTAAAATGTGCACAGTCTTGTAAATACTCAAGGAAATAGATCATACTCCAATTCCCAGTTCTCTCCATCTCCTTTTCCTTCAGAAATTACTTAAGCATTTCATGCCAGGGAAGGATGCAGAGTTCTTCAGCCCACGTGGAAAGAAGTTTGTAAAGGGTTATTTATACAGCTGGAATTGTGAGAATCTGGAAATCAGTCTTTCTCTTGTGTTAGCTCAGGCAGCTTTGTGCTCACCTGCTGCAAACATTCTGAGTTAATGAACTCCTCCCATATCTTGATCCTGAGTAGTTAAAAACTTGTAATGCTCAGTAATATGATATCCAAGAGTCTTTATGAATTTAACTACTAGGACAAAAGTTTCCATTCTGAATATGCAAATGTCTTCAGTGCCTCTGAAAATTAGATCAAGTCTCTATCTAGTCAGTGCCTAATTTTACAGTTGATGTTCTGAAATGTTTGCCCAACCTCTGTATTTTCTGGTTTTTGTTTGTAAAAATGGAACATTAATACTTAATTGCTTCTCAAAACTTTGTGGGAATTAATGCTTCTAAAGCATTTCAAGAATGAAAAGGACCACATAAACTGACAACTACTGTAATTAAGTATGAATTATTTAAAATGAAAAATTTGTATTGCAAATGAAGTGCTGGAGGAATGTATTGAACAAACCACCGAAAACTTCACAAAAATTACTAATCAAAACACAAGGCTTAGACATCTTGCAGTACCAACTCTTAACAAAGTACTGAACATCAACTGAGCTCTAGCAATTGACCATATATGCACATAGCCTTATTTTGATGGAAAGCAGTTTCATGTGAAATATTTTACCTTGCATTTGATTTAGCCAGGAGGATGCTTATGGTCAATCAGTTAGCACTGACTTAATGAGGAGGCCTCAAAAGTAGTTTCATAGCAACTGCTAGTGACTGACAGCCAGCTGTTGTGTCCTCTTTTTGCAGTATCCAGACTTTTTTCTCCTCTAATAGTCAAAAAAATAGTTTCTGTGGGGCAGTAACCACTGTTTTATTATATGGACATAGAACAGTTAGGTTTAAACTCCTGTAGTGACATTTGATCCACTACAGAGAAATGTCAGCATCACCACTACTACTACTAAACTTATTTGAAAAGGAATGTAACACTTCAGGGATGGAGCTACCAAGCTACTGTTTTTTGTCCTGTGTACATAGAGCATACAGACCAAGACACCTGCAAGTGAACTAGAAGCATTGTTAATATCCAACTTTTTAAAGCAGTCTTGTTGTACATGCCCTACATCTAATTTTTTCCCCCCACTTATTTTGTATCTTAGTTTTGAAGGACTTAGAATGAAAGGGATATAGAGTAAATAGCAAGGATATCTCTTTAACTTTCTGCTAGTTTTCTTTCCAAATTGGTTCTATGAACTTTTAAACTGTCTTTCAGTTTAAAAGACAATGCAGTAAACAAAGTGATTTAGCTCTTTTGCATTATTGCTAAATTTCTTATTGGATTTTTTTAAAGATCTTTTGCTATTTGTAAAACAACTCCTTTAAAGAACATTTACTGTATGCATATAGGATTTACATTAAATACCTCAAATGAGTATATTCTAGGTGAAACATTGATGGTTTTGGGAAAGGGAAATGAACAATTAATCTATAATATGGCATAATAATATATTCACATTTAATAACAACATTCCACTAATACACAGCTAACAATATTCAATATTTCTGAAACTCCCCACCCCCAAACAGGAGTGTTATTACTTCAAGTTTTGCAGACATTTTACAAAGTTGTTCTAGTCAGAAAAAGGTCTGATGGCTGG
Source organism: Hypocryptadius cinnamomeus (assembly GCA_013400635.1). Taxonomy (NCBI): domain Eukaryota; kingdom Metazoa; phylum Chordata; class Aves; order Passeriformes; family Zosteropidae; genus Hypocryptadius; species Hypocryptadius cinnamomeus. The sequence goes on from VYZP01009394.1 coordinate 10,155, forward strand.
AAAATAGCCAACATAATGTCATTATTGAAGATGGACTCAGGGAACACTTCAGGAAATTATAGACCATTTAGTTTTGATGTCTTTTGGGAGGAGGGAATCTTAAAAAGCATTTCTGGACATTAAATGGGAACCATTTAGGAAAGCACAGCTTGATGAAGGACAGCTAGTATTGCCTCAGGAATGAAAGGTCATGCTTCACTACATTCTGAATTTCTTTCAGGTTATACATAATCAGAGGACAAAAAGGTACCATAGATTTTGTTTTCATTTTCAGAAAGAACTCAGGAAAATTTTAAATCAAGGAACTAATATATTGTACTATGATGTTGGTAAGGGAAAAAAATAAGTAATTTTTCTAAGAGGAAAACTTTATTATTCTGAAACAAATAAGTGTAGAGAAACACAGGTATTAATAACAGGGGTTTGCATTTCCACTTTACATATATTTTGTGACAATAGAAATAACAACATCAGGCTATCCAAACCCACATCATTTAAGTCTCAATGGAGTACTTAAGCATGTATATAACTCTAAGCAGATGCTGAAGCAGTATTGTTAATGTAAGTGGAATTACTCAGGTACTTTAATGATTTACAGAGGTTCAGCCCCTTAGAATATAAGGTCCTAGAATCCAAATCAAAAAATGGTATTTTTGTATGCAAAAATAAATCATTTCTGCAACATGTTCACCAGGAAGCTAATCTGATAATTACAGCACAAAATTTCTTAACCTCTCCCTTCTCTTACCTTCTTAACCTCTACCACTAAGAATTCACTTACAGGTTTCTGATCCATCCAGCATCATGATGCTACCCTCTACAAAAAATTTTGTGTGCTTTAAAATATGAACATGTGATACCATCAAGACTTTTCAGAAAAAACTGAAAATTTTGAGTGTCTCTATTCTTGAACACTAGAGAAAGAAACCTTTGAAATATGTGCCCTACAGAAACCAGGTGAATACTTCTACATCTGAAAATCAATCCCATTTTAAAGACACAAATTTAACTTGAAAAGATGGAGACACCCAAGACTGTGAGAAGTAACCCTTCTTGAAATCCTTAACTAAGATAAATGAATTAAAGGATCTAAGTTTAATTGTGCAGCACACACAACAGAAATATATTTATATGATGTGAAATTATGAAATTTAGAATACTATAGTTATCTGTTCAGTAAGTTTCATTATTGTGTCAATTTGCATTAAATATATCACTACCAAAAGATCCAACTACATAATATACACTGGAGCAGATTTGGCTAAAAAACTTTCTGCTATTTCTTTCTCTAATCTTTTTCTATTCCCTCTCCAATATCAGTAACAGTTTGAGATTTCAATTTGAATGTCAAGTTTCATGTTGAAAATTTATAGCGAACTGCAATTCTGGAAATCTTAAGACAAAACAGAATTAGTTGCATGGAAGCCTTTTGTTTTCATTTCTTTCAAGACATATGCAGACATTTGTTTGAGGCCCAAATGCTACAACTAATACGTTATAAACATATGAATGCCAAATTACCCTTCAAACTCTTACTTCTTTTTGAGTGTCAGATGAGAGAAATCCTAACCAGGATTAACAAGGGGAAGACTGACAGAATTAAAGGAATGTCAATATGCAGGAAGATTTTAAACAATTATTCTTGACACAGTCTTAATCTGAGAATTCAAACATTCTCCAGATCATGTGCAGTGCTCTGAAAATAAAGCACAAGAAGAATACCAGATATTCTCTGTCTCACAGAAATCAGAGGAGATGTTGCCCTTACAGGACCGAGTGGAAGAGGAAACAAATGAGCACTTACATAGTACAAAACACAGAGATGTTGGGAACAGGATCAAGACTTTGAAGAGGACAAAAAGAAGAAATTATGGAATTTCCAAGGCACCACTGCTAGAAGCCCAACTGAAAAAAAACGGGGGGGGTAGTGGGGAGGGACATAGCATTTGTGAGCCCAAAATCAATCTCATTGGTATCAGCCATCTCAGGCAAGACAGCCTGAGAAGAAACCAGACACTGAGTCGCCTGCATTGTTTGGTAATGAGGTTCAAGCAAACAACAAGTGGTTTTATATGGCCTGGTTTGGCCACAGAACATAGAAACTGAAAGGAATTCTCTCAATAGGACACCCAGAATCAAAAATCTGCGATGTTGCAAATAACCCAGAGGATATGGCAGAAATTTAGATGACATTTCTCCCTGAAGCAGTGTGGTCCAGCTGAACCTGCAGCTCTTTAGTTTCTCAGTTTCAAGCATTTTCTAAGGATGCCTTAAATTCAGATCAGGAGTTACATCATTACTGATGTAATTGATATGTCTAGCTAAATGATTAAAAATCATGGTCAAGCATGTATTTTCCACCTTTAAGAATGCCTGTCTTAGGAACAGCACATTTAGTTCAGCAGGAACTCTGTCACACACCACCTGTAATACATTTCAGCATTGCTTTGGATAGACTTCTGAAATACTATGGTCATGCTGGTAACCCCAGCTGTCCAAATCAGTATTTTACAAAATTGAGTCGTAGAATCTTTCTAAAGGTCTGCTGCTTTGGGGGAGGGGACCCTTATCATCTCTGGTCTTCAGCAATAAAATACAGATTTTCAGTGTGGGACTGTGAGCTCCCCTCCTCACGCAATTCCATTCAGTCACATGCTTGTCAGTAGTTCTACAGTCCAGACCAATAGCCAGGCTACTAATTCTGTGCAACGTGTCCCAAGGGACAAAAATGATAGCAAGATTCCCTTGAAATTCTGCAGTACCTATATCTCTTTAACCTTTTTCTAGCCTCTAATCATGATTTCCTTGAAGGTGAGGATTCCATTTATGAATTTCTATTAATAGTGAAATGAAAAAGATGTTGGCATCAACTGTTTTCTTTTCCTGACACCTAATTCATTTGAAGTCAATACATGAGCTTTAGGAAGAAACCAAACTACAGCCATAGCACATGTGCAATGCAGACTGTCATTCAAATGATACAATTCTGCTTTTTGACCAGACCAGATGGAAGTATAGACATACTGAATATTTCTGAGAATATAAAGTTTAGACTGGCCAGATGTGTACATGACAGGTGTAACTGCGGCCTCATCTGATCTGTATGCAGATGTATCCAGGAGTATTGAATAATAGGAGAGAGTTTTTTCATGTGCTATTGTTTCAGCTTTTTTAGAGGTAGTTTGTTTAATTTCAAAGTTAAATTTAAAAAATCTCAAGACATTAAACTTGTCTTTAAGGTGAGGTAGTTTGTGTCTTGGCTATTTAAAGCTGACTGGATAGGTATGCCTCACAAGCCAGAGCTCACAAGTTCAAGCACTGTAAATTTATATGCTTTTTTGCACACTACCTTCTTTCAGTAAAGAAGCCCAGAAAGCAAGTTAAAGAATGATTTGTCCAAGTTCTATGAGGTTTTTACTAAACAAAGGTGAAGATTAATCAATGCCTCTATTTTGGGCAAATCAATGTGTAACGAGACTCAGCGGTGTAAACTAATTCAAACTAGAGGACACTTTTTTTCATTTTTCTGATAATTGAAACATCATACTCAGCATTTTGGTAGATTTTTTTATCTCTGGAAATTTTACAATCAAGACTAGCTTTTTTTCTCAAATATACACTCTAATTTCCAAAGGAATTAATCCCAGGAAAATCTTAGATATATGTTATGTGGGAGGTCCAGCTAGAGAATTGCAATGGTTTCTACTGGCTTTATACTATGCAAACAAGCTAAGAACCTGTGACTGAATAGTTGTTGCTACACCACTCCTGTTTGGGGAACAAGCATTATGGTCACAATGCTCTTTCAGTGGCAAAGCTCTTTTTAACTGCAGGCTAAAGTATCAGAGCTTAGAAAGAGATTTCTAATTTGTCAGGATCACCCATTCTGGCTCTTTGTATTTCTTTAATAATTTGACATTTCTTTCTCATTTTCCTATGTCCACGTCACTGAATAAAATCACAAAAAATTATCAACACCTTGGTAAATCCACCCATTTATTTATGATCTCATATACTGATCTGTCATGTATAAATCAAGCATTAAATTCTAGCAATTCTGTGATCAATATATAATTCATATGTTTGTCCAGGTAGTGAAACTGAAAAATAAGCGGTCAGTAATATATCTTGCCCAGTATTACAATTTGAAATAATACTGTGAGAAGCCCATAGCATGAAGAAGATCGACTACCACCTAAGACACAAATCTGGTGTCTTATATGTCTTTTGATCACAGAAAAGTAATATTTAAAGCTAAGTTTCACTAGTTACAAACTGGAAAATAAGGCTATTACAGCATTTTCCGGCTATAGAATAAGAAAGAGTGCTCAAGTACATCACTGTATGTAGTTTAAATATCAGTCTTCCACTTTTTGTTCCAAGACTGGTGCAATTTCACCTTGGAGACAGCTTTAAGATAAGGTTTATGCATTAAATCAGCTTTTCTACTTTTCAAAAGCACAGATGTGTCAGGATCTGTCACCCTTTTATCTTTGTGAAGAATGCTAGGCTAAACTGAATCTGATTCTTGAGCAAATGTAAAAACTGATGAGGATGCAAGGGATCCCAACCTTTGTAAACACTGGCATAATCTGCAGAGGGACAAAGAGAGAGAGAAAGAGAATGTGAGACACTGGTGAAAGAATTCACAGTGCTTAGGAGCCCCAATTATGGACCAAGATCCTGTTTGCATTGTTTAATAACAAAAGATGGTTCTTGCCCCAAGGCACTTACAATAAATGTGGATTTGAAATTAATTTTCAAGGAATGCTAGGGTAATTGTGTGTGCACTGTGTTTAACATACTAGGCAACACACTTTTGGAAATGGCATGTATTAGTGGAATAAAGCCAGCCTGAGCCTGTGTATTGTTAAACTCCATTCAGAAGATAAAAATTATTGTATGATATTGGGCAAAGACATAATCTTTCCATTAATAAATTCCAATTTTTAAATGCCTTTCTATATTAGCTATAGAATTTATGCACCTAGCAGTATCTGAATGAGAAAAATAAAACATTTTGCATTCTGTCACTGAACGACCTTGATAACCATAAGAGAAATTAGAAAATATGTTCTATATTTGTTACGGCAAATGTATTCTCTAAAGTATTACAGTAATCATTTTTAAGATCACAGTAATTTAACAGTTCCTCAGTTGTTCAAGTACTCTGGCCTTGGATGATTGCTTGAACCTTCACATACACATTACCTGCAAAGTCTTTTTAAACGTTTTTAATACTTCAAAATCTTTCTTTTCCTGGATATATGTTTAAAGGTAGTGTGGTTTATGAACAGCCAGATGAAGATATTTCATGATCTTTCATCCAACAACTGAAGTAAAATGAAACTATGTCCAAAGACATAGTGTTTACTCTTCATTTTTATGAAAATGTTTTTATTCTTCAAGAAAAGAAAAAAAATGAGCTGTCACATTAAGCAGGAAGTACCATTGTTTCACTCACAGGCTTGGATCTAGGAAATAAATTCTCCACCATTAGACCCCATAACTCAGTTCTTCTCAGTGCTGGTAATGGATGAACTTGTCTCTATCTCACTACAAAATCATAACAAACAGTGTACATCACTGCTGGCACCCTTGGGATGATACCATTCCCTTACGCACCAACGATCTTTTGATAGCAGTAACGTTTGGCAGAATGCTTTGGAAATTTTCAGTTCTTCTTTCCCATGTGTTTTTTCCTCCCATTATCCACCCCTTTCTGTAAGCTGATCTTGTGAAGCTACTCAAAGAAATGTCATTCCTCCCCAGACCTCCTCAGCTTCTTCACCTAGAGCATTGCAATCAGCTCCAATGTTTCATGCAGACAATGAAATAATGTTACCTATGAAACTACGTGAGAAGCACAAAACTTCTCAGGCATAAGGCTTTGGCTCCATTTCTGGTGCCTGAAAGTGTCAGCCACAGTGGACATCATGCCCAGAACTCCCTCTCACATTCCTACTTTCCTTTGTTCCCTGGGCTATTTCAAGTTCTTGTATGATGCAAACCTCTTCTTTCCAAAACCATTTCCTGCGTAAGCCAATACCTGGTTTCTTTCTTCCTCAGATTTCTTTCTCCCCTTTAGCCAAGGTTCCCAGTCTCCCACCTCTTGCACCTGTCTGCACCCAGAGACGAGCAGCATGAGGCTGGAAGGACTTGTATCTGCACCGTTTATGGGTGTGTATCTGCAGTATCTAGAGAAAAGTGCATCTCCCTGTGGGACGGTCACAGCATGGTGCATATATTGGATCACACCACTCCTCTCCTCGTGAGACCTAATTTGTGAACCTCAACTATCAGAAAGGAGCTGCTGGACATATCTGAGCCCTATCAAGAGGAAGACAGTTTCACAGAGCTCAGAATGACATAATACTGCACTCTCAAACTACAAAAGCCAGTTCTTCTCTCCTAGTTGTTACAGGACTACAGGATTTGCTCCTTGGCTCTAAAGAGTCATCTTCCTTTCTCTACTGTAGTCTGTCAGCAAAC
>VYZP01009401.1:0-12273 GCA_013400635.1 Hypocryptadius cinnamomeus
AAAAAATATTTATTCTTGTTCAGCATGAGGGGCAAGAAAATGAGTTATGTGGAATTTTGATCTAGCCCTACACAAACACTAGCTTCTGACAGTTTGCTAGGATCAGAATACACAAATGGAATGTATATGGGCTCTTCAGGCAGTGCTCACAGCCTCCTTTTAGCAACCTTAGTGAGACAAATCAGGTAGAAAAATGCCCACAGTGATTCACACAAACCCCAGTCTCTTCAAGCAGGCCAAAAGTCCTGAAAAAATGGAACATTAATTTTTGAATAGCAGTGCTTTTGGGTGAAAGATCCAGTGACTGCATGATTGCCTTGTTTATGAACCTGATTTCTACTGAAGTCAAAGCAAACACAAGAAGAAATATCTCTTCATAAGTTCACCACCTACATGGCACTAGACAATGAATCCAGGGCTAACATGCTTTGTGAGCGATTGCCCTAAATCTGATTAATTACACAGATAATAATCCTCATTTTTTCATGACTTAAACAGTTGAGTCCTCTTCTCTCCCAAGTTTTGATAAAAAAAATGTTATTTTCTGTGGATGTTTTCACTTCACTTTGTGTATCAAATGACACCATCTTTTGGAGTGAAATCTGTTCTAGAAAAACATAATTTCGGAAGAGATTTTGTAGAAGATGCATGCATGCTTCATTAATTTTGGGGCTACTGCCAAGAATCTGTTCAGTGTAGAAAATATTAGGAAATAGGCTAGAGGATTTTAAGCACTGTATAAATGTGGGATTGATACCATTTCTTCTGTATGTATAGCAGCCTTTTGATATGTACCATCCTAACGTAGATAGACCAAGATTTTTTTTTGTTATTATTTTTGCTCTTATGGCATCATCTTAAAAACCACACCAAAAAAGCAAACAAACAAAAACATATCTCACTTTCACAAAGTTAAATTACAAGTGCTGTTGTTGCCTGGTTATTTTGAATCCCACTTCACAGGAACTGTGTCCTCCTTCCCTGTTTTGTTGAAGTCAATAAGTATTCTTGCTAAACTGTCTAGGAATTTGCAGCCTCAATTAAACCAGGATACCAAACGTGAGCCACATGTCATGACTGGATTCTTTCAGCAAATACAAGAGTAGTTAAAGATTCGTTGTAGATGCAGGTAGCATTGTACTGGACAAGAGAACAGAGAATGATTACATTGCTTGTCAATAGGATGTGTTCTAGAAAAATAAAAAATTCAACTTTTCATTGGAGTCCATTTTAGATGGCATCACTCCACTACAGAATGAAGCAGCCAGTAAAACAGACCCAAGACTCTCATTAAAGAAATGAAAGCTTAAAAGGAGGTCTGGATTTGTCTGTTGTCCATAAATTGTGCTCACTTATCCAATTCAGAAGAGGTACTTTATACTTTGACATATGCAGCTAAAAGTACTTGCCTGTGGGAATCTGCAAACATTTCTTGCAAAGTTCTGACAGCACAACAATTATGGTACAGGTAATACAGTATTCCGGAGCCTTCTCAGGAAAAGAATTTTCACTCAGTGTCAAATGGACACTTGTCAAGGCAAGATGAATGTGCATACTTAAAACAAAGTCATCCATCTAGCTTGATAACTTCTGTAGGCTGAACAAATTCAATATGCTTTAGATATGATAGTTCAAGTAAATGTGTGAAGCACCATATGGAAGAAGTGAACACCTGCTACAAGGTGTCACCTAGCAATATTGCATATGTCTGATGGAAGATTGCTGACATAATTCACAGAAGGGACAGAGTTTGTCTCCTACAGATAAAGAAATGATGGTAGTGTGACTCACAGGGGACTTGCAAAAAAGAGCAGATCCAAAATCTGTCACTTTTAGTAATGTACCTCAACTGCTGTTGCCGTTTTTTGCAAGGTACTTTTTTAAACTGTTGTCAGCTGTGTGGGCTTCTTTGGCCTTTGGCTTTGTGGGGATGAAGGACATACTTTTCCTGTGGCATATGGTCAGGTGCTTTAGAAATTACATTGAAGTCTTCCCAGTACTTACTTATTTTGATAATTTTAATGAGACTCATTAGGTCTAAGGGGTAATGAAAGCAGTTGAGAGCTGTGCTAGTGGAATTAGCTTATTTCTGGAATGCCGGAATGCCAGGTCTTGTCTTTAATGGTGACAGTCTTTCTTTTTCTTCCTTATACAGTGTCACTACATTCACATTGATACGATAAAGAAGTGTTATGATAGAGAATGTGGATTGATGGCCTATTTTATGAATCATTTAGCAAAGGTTCTGTCTTCCTGAAGAGTAACAGAAATGCAAAAAGCTCTCTGCACAATATGATAACATTAACTAAAATGAAAGTGCTATCACACAGGAATTAATCACAGAGAGGGCATAGAGGTCTCTGGAAAGAGGAGGTAGAGGAAGAAGCAGCACAGTTCACTCAGGATACCTTATTCTGAGAAAATGGCCAACACAATAAGCAAGTGGATAATTACTATCCTATTATGATGAAGAAGAAGGCACATATTTGTTAAAAGAAATAGGGGGAAAAAAAGTCTTCTAGCAGGTTTTTTTAGGAAAAATCATGAAAAACATTTATGCATAGGGCAAAGCATTTAGAATAGCATCCGAGCATTGTTTCCATGTGATAGTTTATGGGGAGGATTTTCCTTTCTTTCAGCTAAGCTTATCAAGCTTGGTAAGAATTTATATGAGAGCAAGTAAAGAAAAAAGCATAGACTGCAGGAAGATGACAAAGGCAAATGGTGCTCTCACTATTCATTCCAGGTTTTGTTCTTTATTTAGTTAGATTTGCATAATGAAAATAAAAATTGTGCATAAAGCTCTAGGCTCTCCTACTTAATCTTTCAATGGTATTCTACATCCAGCAGGCTTAAAAAAACCCAAACATTCAGCATGAACAAATCAGCTCAGCTTAGTCAACCAGTGAATGACATAAACCCCAGTATTTTCACTAACAGTTGTCTCCTAAAATGTAGCACACCTCTCTCTGAAAAATCCCTATACACAAATGGCTTTGGCCCTGTTTCTGGATTGTTCCTGAATACAATCAAGTCATATAGAACCAGGAGTACTTACAGAGCATATCCTGCTGGCAGCATGTATCCTGGTAGGTGACAGAGAAGCTCTTAGAAAATCAGGTCTCTGATTTAGGACTGGAGAGACAATGACTAGCAAGTATGAATATTCAGCATAGATCCCCCTAGACAAGCATCCTGCTTGGTCTTTTGTCTTCTATCCATGGCTAACTTTAATCTGTAGTGATAAATTATGCATTGTAGTAACCTAATGTTTAAAACGCTCTGGACAGCAGGGGCCAGATCTAAAAGCGAAGCTGACGTAACTCTGCAGCTATTAAATATCAGTGATACAAAACTGACTCTTTTAATTTTCAGTGCGATCATCATCACTTTGTGACAGAGTACCAACAACCTAACCTATTAAAAACTGAATAAACAACTAACCACTAAAGAGCTGTATATGAGGAAAAAGCTAGATCTTGCCTTGCTCTTTCCTGACTATTTCTGTGCTGATCAAGTTTACCTACTATATCACACAATTATTTTCTTTAATTTGTTTTCTTCTTCTTGAAAAACTCTATTTTAATTATTTTTCATACCTTTTCATGCATGATTGTAAGTGTATTTCTATATATGTGGATGTGTCTGTCAGAAGATATTACTGTGAGGTAAAGATATTACTGTCTGTCAGAAGATATTACTGTGAGGTAAATATGCATGACTGCTTAATTCCAGGGAAATAACCTATGCATCATATGGCAAGGCTAAGTGCACACAGGTTATTATGAACCCTGCAGCTACATTAATTTAGTAAAGTTTTCATAGATGTGTGTCTGCATTAACAAGGAAGCTATTTCTTTCCCCTTTGTCTTGCTTTTGTTTTGCAATTTCATCCGTTCTGTGTCTACATAATAAAGAAGGTCCATTTATACAAAGAATGAAAAGCTGCAATGAGTCACCAAAATAAAGTAATTTTATAAAGAAAAGGTTGTTCTGTAATAATTTGTTTCAGAGTTGAAAATAATTGGAAGCAATGCTCTGAAGACTTTCCATAAACGTGGCATTCTGGGTAAAGGAATTATTGTTATTTTGGAAATTAATCTAATTTTTGTCTGCACATTGTCATTTATGTGAATAGGACTTGTCAGCTTGATTTGTTACAATGCCTGAATTGCTTGCTTAATCCCCAAAATATAAATAAAACATTTAATTGCTTTAACTGGGAATGTTAACCTTTTCAGTACTATTTTCTGTGTGTGCATTTCAGAAGAAAGTTTTATTATTGGTTTTACACCTTTCAATATATGATCTCAGTAAAATTATTAAAAGAATATTAAAAAGATACATTAAAAGAATGGCACACCAAAGAATCCTAGAGTGTGAAGAACAACAGTGCATAGAAATTGAGTCCCTTTCACACCAGACTCATCCATGAGACATACAAAGTGCATGTGATTTTTGCAAGTCATCTCCATTAGCTGTAGCAGCCAGTTACAGAGGTCAAACTTAGAGATGCGGTAGATAAGCAGAGAATTCTAGTCAAGGGGTCTGTGAGTTTTACATTAAACTCCGTGTTTTGTCCTGTCCCTGAAGCTGAAGTACAAAGAGGAATAATTCAGATTAACAGTGCTTTCAATTTGAATGTCATCCAGATAGAAGCACTACAGACTGAGAAAGAATAAGTATTTCATGCAGCTTTTTGCCAGTACATGAGAAGCATCCAGCATGGTAGCCCTGTCCTTTGAAATAGAAAAACAGGAGCAATCTTCAGAGACTATTCTGCCTTCACGCTCAAACAATTCTGAGAGCAGATAAATAAAAGATGGGGTGGAGCAACCATATTTTACACTGATATTCACAGTTGTTCAGCATCTGTAGAGATACTTTATTACTGACAGCTGTTGCAGGAGAACCAGTAAATGAGAAGCAAAAAACTCAGGAGGGTTATCTGTTGAACTACAGCTTAAGAAAAAGCCACAGGTTGTCTAAATACATCAGAGAAAAACACTACAGTGTGAGCACTCAAGTTTAACTTCTCTGAGAAGTAAGGATGATGTGTATAGCCAGTGTGTTAGCAATCTCTGAAATTTTGCCTTACAATGTCATATTGAGCAAAACCTATGATCTTACTTGAATAATTTTTCTTTAAAGAATTGTCATGTATAATCCAGACGTACAGTGGCATACAAAGAAGTTTAGTACAATTACCCAGCTGCTTTTCCAGAACTACTAAAAAGTGGTCAGATATTAAGTAAGTTTCTTTTTCTTTTTCTTTTTTTTTTTTTGCTTCTGGATATACTGCTATATCTATATATATTAGTTCAGAACACAGAAAATCAGTGTAAGTTATGTCTCAAGAAGTCTCATTTACACTACACATGATAGAACATTGACTATTTTATTGCAGCAATCAATAGTAAAACTAAAGTCTCTGATTTACTTTATTTCTTATTACTTTTCCATTGCTGAATGGCATAAACTGCAATTTAGAATAATTTTTATACAAGAATTCTCTGCTAAAGCCATGTGAAAAAAATAGATGAATACTGTATATTAATGCTTTATTGCTGCCTGGTAGTAACATTTCAGGAAAGACTGATTTTAAGAATATGTAATTGTAATGCTAGTATATGGCCGTGCAATTTAATTTTATCAAGATTTTATTTTGTTAGAAAAGATGTTTAGTCTGTCTATATGCAGACTTGGCTTTCAAAGAAGACTCATATCCCTATACTTTATTAATTTTTCCTCTTTCTTGAATTACTTCCAAAACCAGAAACCCGATTCTACTGGAGTTAGACTGTTGGAAACATTCTGTGATCAGTAGCATTGTAGTATTTTTAGGCTGGCAAATTGTACCACCAATTAAGTTTTCATATATCTAGTGCAAATTACTTTCTTAAGTTCAAAACATTCTGTTTGAAGGCTGTAACTCTGTAAACAGGACATAAAAGATCAAGGAAAGTACAATATAATTTTTTTGCAAAACTCATGCTGGCTTAATTAATTTCATAATTTTATAACATGCGTACGACATGGACCATAATGATGTTGAATTATTAGCTAGCCAGATCAATGAACTATTATTGATATGTAGAAATAGCCCAGATCTCTTCAAAGGCTGCCTATTAAAACTCTTTATTGTATCTTTAGGAGCTAGAAATGCCTTGAAAACCCCATGGAACACAAACAATTTTATTTGTTTTTAGGACTATTTGTTATGATTGTGAGCCTAAGGGAAGGTTAAGTAAAGTCAACAAAGATCCTTAAAAACAGGAAATATTAAGGTAACACTTAATATTGGCTCTTTCTACTCTAAAAACCAGTGAAAGAGAGTGAAGTTGTCAATATAACTGTTCTCAATATACAGTGACTGGTACCTGCATGTACCTTATTGTCAGGCAGACAGGAGTGACCTGGAGCAAGTCTCAAAGGACAGCAAAAAATGTAGCTCCTGGTTTTGCTCTTTCTAATCTTGAGATTCTTGCACTTGGAGTGTTAGTAGTGCCCTCAATATTCTGCTTCTTTCCTTCCCCTTCTTGTAGACCAAGTTTGCAGGCAGGTAAGGTTGGCTGGCACCAGTCAGGGTTGAGCTTTTTGAGGGAAGACAAGCTAGAGCCAAGGGTGACCACAGGACAAAGATGGCTGATGCTGCCTCCAAAACCAGCAGCACCCTCTGGCACATGAACAGGAGTAGCAGGACAGGGCTTCTGGCAATAACAGAACCCACTGCCAGCCCAGTGACCAGCAGGCAGGAAAGCAGCAGCCTGGGTCACCGCTGGTTCCCCGGGCGCCCATGTCTTAGCTCTACTGAGTGTGTGAGCTCCGGCCTGAGGTACTGTGGGGCTTCTGTACAGGAGGCACAGGGGTGGAGGTACTAGGAGAGGTGGTCAGAAAAAACAAGGACCAATGGTGCTCTGAGGGCTCTAAGTTCCTGTGGCTGAGGTGATTGCTCTTTCAGAAAAAATTACCTTTTTGGAAGGAAAAAAAAATTAAGTGCTTCAAGTGCTTCTCTGGTGCTTCCTCCTGCAGGCACACCGGCAGATGTGGAAGAAAAGCCTGGAAGAAGTTTGAAGTAAGGAGACTGGCTACATGCAAATTGCTCCGTCACCAATTTACTGACCTGTTGAGCCCTGTGAACAAAGATTTCATCCTTCCTTTAAGCAAACATGTTGGCTTTTCCTTCAGTGTATGTGTACGCCTTCCCTTCATTATGGGACAATCTAAAGTAAAATTTGCTAATACTGGTTGAAATATGGAAGAACTTCTCAAAGCTGGCAAAATCCCAGTCTACTACTAAAGTAAATTAGGAGCATTGCTTTAATCCTCTTCTACACTGAGTATATTCAACAGTTTAGATTTTACTTCATTGCTTTAGTAATTTCTTTATTAAATAAAATCTAATAGCAACTACATCTGTCACATAGAGACATCTTGAGAGGTCTCATTCTACTAGAAGATTTCTAAAGATAAAGAATCAGATATGAACTTCAGGCAGTGGCTCATGATAAAAACATTTTTTCTCTCTGGTTATGATTTCAGTGCTGCTGCTGCCCTGATCCTCTTCACGAGGAGGTGTCCTCACCTGAATTATTCTCTAGTGACAGTGGATATAGTTGCAAAGGAAGTATCACAGTATCATGCTTCATTAAGTCAGCTAAATCATTAGTATAGGAAGAAAATGCAGAGTTAAAGGCTGAAGATCATTAATTCACTGCATGTTGTTAAGTGAACAGTGTAAGAGGGGGATGATGCATACATGGCAGCAAGGATCTCACATATTTTCCCTGGTTATTAAAGATTCAAAGCTGTCATTATTAACCTGCTGCGTTGATATGTGAAAGTCATTTTACCTCCTCGCGAGTGTCTCATTTTCTTGGCTTTACCTTATGTTTGTCTTACTTGGCAAAATTGTAAAAAGCATGGGAAACACCTCTCAGTCCTTGTCCACAAGTAGACTTTGCCCAGGTATAACTACTTTGCCCAGGTATAACTACTTCAGGGAGGAGACTAATAAGCTTACATAATTGGTTTTGTACCAGATTAATTTAGCTTTGTCTCAGCATTTTTATGCCCATTTAATGTTACAATGCCATGCAGCTCATTGGGTTTATATTGTTCCGTTCAAGCAACAAAACTTTTGCATGTGTGTTAAGTTTTTCAGCACTTTCCATGGAATTTAATGCACTGGGGACCTCTTCAATGCAGCTGCAAAGAATAATTATTATTAGGAATAAAAGGAATTGCTAAGCAATTTGTATTTGTAATAGTGCATAAAAAGTATAAAAACCCATAATGCCTACCACAAATAACAACTTATCCCTAGCCACAAAGAGTATTACTATAAACCAAGCACATCTATAGTATCACTTTTACAGAGCTATTTTAATGCATGGTTCCTCTGCTATAGAATTGTAATGGAGACTTACATGAAATAAGAAAAAAATAATTCCTCCTAGAAGTTTATGACAGTTGACTGTTCCATTGGAGCCATTATGGTTTATCATATATTTAAGGACTTCTAAAATATGAATTATTGATAGGCTCCAAGGAGCAATGTTTCTTTATCATTTATAAATATTTATTTGCTGAGTTTCAGAATGGGTATTATTGAACTCATATAGACCTTAATGGCTCCAAGTGGTCTATAACACGATAGAATATGACATTTTAAAAATCCCATCTCACATTTGATCTAGTGGAAACATAATTAAATGCTATTAAAATCCAGAAAATGGGGAAACTTTGGTTGTGATGAAGCAGGCGTACTTGCAACCTGCCTTGTTTTCAACAGTCTCATATTTACCTGCCCAACAATATTTTTAGGTATTTCCACCATCAACACATTCAGTGATACTTCCTTAGCTTGCACACATCTCCAAATGCTTTTTCACTGTGACCTTTCTGAACATGTTGCCACATGGTTTTTACATTCCCACATGAACACACTCCTTCCTTTTATTGTTGTTATTATATTTGATGTTGTGTTTATATTACAGTAGGTATCTGTAACATCAAACATAAACTGTAAGCAAAAAGGTAGTTGAAGTAGCAAGAGTGACAAAATTTGAGGGTGAATATTTTGACATGCAGTCTGTATATTGCACTAGGTCAGGAGCTTCTCTATTCTGTTTGTTTTTTGGTTTTTTGGTACACTACTGAGTAGTGAGTTAAATTACTTTTTTTAAAATGCAACTAACTGTCTTTATGCTAGAAACTCATCTGCTTTCCAGTTTGTCCCAATCCATCCTAAGAAAACTTTTTTCTCTGTATGAAGTTATGTTAATAAACTGAAACTTCTGAATAATCTTCTGAAATGTAGACTTTATTATGCTTATTATTTTAACCCCACATGCTGTACATCACAGTTCTTCCTACAGGAAGCAAGACTCAGTGTGAAGGCTTCATATATTTTATGCATTGTATGGCTATAATATAAAATAAATATTAGGTGAACTATCTGCTAGAGCCATGTAAGTGAAAAGAGGGTCTGGGGTGTCTGACATTTATGTGGTGACAAATAGAAAAGTCTCATTGATTTATTTAGGAGATCAAACATTTTGCTTTGCTTTGAAGCTGGGCACCATTTCCTTAATACAAAGACGACAGGGTATTTTTATCAACAATAAAAGATGTCTCTTGTAGTCTGAAAATGTGTTTTTATTGTTTTTCAGATTCAGGGTAAAAGCATAGATCATTATCATAGAATCCAAGAAAGTTTATTAAATATCACACCTGTCATGCAGGGTATTTGAATTATAAAACAGTTCTGCTCAGATGGATTTTCAGTAATATATATAATAATTTATAAACCAGCAGAATTTCCATTGAGGATAAAATGAAATGGAATAATTGGCATGTACAAGATATAAATCTCAGGTTAAAAGAGCTGGAGTAATAAAGTAGTTTGATAAATGTTTACCCTTTAGCGAGACAAATATTTTAAAAACATAAGGACCAGATTCTGCTATCTTACTCAGTGATAGTATCAGCAGTAGTATGTAATTCCACTACTTTTTGATTTTCTTTGGAATTCTTACTCAGGCTAGCACCATACAGTATGAGCAGATGTGCCATAATTAGCACTTAACATCATCTTCTTCAAGAAAAATGTTCAGACTAGAGATTATGCTTCCTATGCTGTGCTGTTATTTTGTATTTTGATTAATTGTGCATTCATGATCTAAAGAAGACCAGATGCTTCATACTCCTTATTATTCCAAAATACAAAGCAGGTATCACTGGCAATATAAAGCAAGAAGCACTTGTAGCATTCACATTATTGGCATTCTGAAGTGCGAAAAACTCAAGAATAAAAATTTCTGAGTGTGTTTATGCAGTGTGAGAGAGAAACAAGCCCATTCCCAACCTCTCTTCTATGGAAAATATCTTTTCTTCTAAAGGAATGAGAAAAGTGTCCAGGAAGGCTCTTTTCAAGCAGTTAAAAATGTGACACATCTGAAATTAAATTCTATCAGGATCAAATATGGAAAAGATTCTTGAAGAAGATTGTTTGAAGTAAACGCTTAATTTCTGATTCATCAGGGTGTTGGGTATGAACACAGCAGCTTTCATCTGATTTGATTGCAAATATAGCTACTGGCATAGTTTGCCCATTTCTGTGACTTTGCACTTTAGCGCATTAGTTATACAGGGAAGAAGCAATTATGCGATTATAGAAGAGGTCCAGGGGAAGAAACAGGAGAAAAGACATTCGAGATTTGTTTGTTTACTTGTTTAAATAGGACTGCAAAGGACATCATGTGTATTAGAGAAGCAAATAGTAAAAACAACAAATAAAATTAATTATAAATTTCTCAAAGCCACTGGCAGCAAAAGAGTCAAGAATCTAATTTTGAGGGTGAAGTAGAGCATCCTGAGTTCATGTCCTTGGTTTTAATTTCACAGAAAATAATGAAATGCAGAAGTATTGTAAAAATAAATAGCTTGCCTGTGGAAAAAAATAGAGGAGGCACTACCAACAGAAACTTAACTGTAAAAGAAAAGTGAAGTTAAATAAACTGAGACTATTACTTGCATTCGTTGTCAATAGGCTTGGAGATCAAATAAAAAATTAAAAACAGAAGAACACAATGTAATGGGAAAGAAGTTTGAATATTTTTAGCTTTCAAAAATACATAATAATAAGGATATTTATCTGTCAAGGTTTTACATTCTCCAAGGTAGGATCGTCATTGTCTAGGTTCTTAGCTGTATGTTCCTGTAGATATAGGCAGAGTCTCCAATTATTCAGAAAGTGTAAATAAACAGATCTTTTTTATAGGTCAGTGTTGGTGCAGAAAAACTGGTATATTTTGCTGGTTTGCATTAGTTTCACACCATAAATATCTGTATACTTTGGATGTTTAAAGGATCCCTTAAACTGAGATTACATCTGCATTGAAAAAGTAATGCATATCAGCCAAAAATTAGCTGGTGAATAAGGCTTAACAAGTTTTAGGCAGGTACTTAACATCTCTGCCCAAAATGAATTAACCATGTAAAATGAGATGGGAAAATTCTTTATTCTAGGTTTTGTCAACTTTCCAGAATTTCTATTTTGGATAGAAAGTAAGTAAGTAGCTAAATGAGTGTGCAAAAGCCCCTAATTCTATCATAACTGCATGTAGTTGGGAACTATTTTAAACTGTTTTTATCTGTTTGTCTCTATTGGCTGAGGAAGTAATGACAGATGTTCAGTAAGTCAATCGTCTGTAAAACATCATCTAACCAATAAAAAAAATCACAGTATTCTGGTTCTGATCAAGTCTTTCATAGCTGATCAAAGAAATATCATAGCTTTCATGCTGAACTTGATTTATCAGTTTCAGTGTTTTCAGGAGAAAACTGGATCTTTGAATACATACAAACAGATATGAAGCGCAATATGTTTTTTAAATGTAATGATATTTTACTTCTGTTAATTTAATATTATCAGCATTTAATGATGGAAGTTATTTAGTCAACTGTTATCCACCAGTTTTAGCTGTCTTCTTTCCTACTTTTTTTTAAATAACTGGTACACGATATATACACATTCTACAGAGAAGGGAATTCATTACAAAATGGAAGGTGGTAGATTTTTTGCTGTTTATGGTCTAACTTTTTCATTTATTTAAAAGCTTTTTTTTTCTACAGATAGATAGACAGAATGAATTGGGTTTCTCAGACTGACAGTTTCCATATTTATTTATTTCAGCTGGAATTTTATAATATCTCTGAAGAACCTTCATCACTGTAATCCACTTTTCTGAAGTTTGACTACACCTGCTT
>VYZP01009420.1:0-26060 GCA_013400635.1 Hypocryptadius cinnamomeus
AGTGGTGTCTCTCCCCTCACAGACCACAGGCTTTTATGGTAGATGAAGCCCTTATCTAGCTGTGCCCTTCTTCCCAGAAGTGGTCACAAACCACCCCAGGCAGAGGAGGCAGGTTTCACATCACCTTCACTCAGAGGTGTAAATACACACATGGAAAATTGTAACTGCAGGACCTTGGGATATCGATAAAAGTTGGCTTAAAACTCCTCGATTAAACCTCAGACTTCCATGAAAACTTCTAGGACTTCACCTCCTCTTGTGATGGATTTGTAGGTGTTAATTCAGACTGGGTAGCTGGTGACACTTACCTGATTCCCCCAGTCACAATCTGCATCAACTGGACTGCAGACTCGATGGTTGGCATCAAAAGGTGGACTTGATGCTTTTAGGGGCCTTTCCAACCTTAATGACTCACTGACTAATTAATACAGCCACAGTAGTAGTACTGTCAGTCTGTTGGGGGAGATTCCAATCCCAGCTTCAGACTGGGGTCCATGTTGTACACCGACAGAAGACAACCAGCAGGTTGAGACATTGGTTCAAAACCATTAGGAGCAGATAAAGTTGCAAATAAGACTGTGAGTACAAAACTGGCTGAACTATATGCAGGGGAGGTACTAATGGCACCAATACGGTGCTCTGTAAGGATCCGTCTTGTGTCCATTGCCTTTCCATGTTGTTGTTAATGAACTGGATGGTGGAAAGGACAATGATTCCTAAATCTACAGGGTACACCAACATGGAAAGAGAGAAAGGGAAGAAAGAAGAAAAATTCTGACAAATTGGAAACACAAACAGACAAAATGAGTCCATGGTCTTAGGCATACGTAGAAGTTTCTAAACCAGGCAGAAGCACTGACTTGCATAAATACACCTGGCAAACTTCTGGAAAGACAGGAGTTTTGCAGAGAAGAACCTGAGCATATGTTTTGTTTGAGTGAATAATATAAGATCTGCTGTCCAAAAAAAAAGCCAACAAAAAATACAGCTTATTGCACTGTATGAACAGGAGCAAAATCTGCAAGAAAATGGCAATTTTCTTTTATTTCAATTGTAAAGGTACTGATGAAACACTCTCTACATTTTTAGGTAGTGTGTAACAAAAAGGGTGCAGAGTAGAAAAAAGAGTGAAAGTGTATATTAATAGACCCAGCTTGCAACACAAGGGATTAGGCATAGATGTCAGGGAAAAACTTTCTAGTGGTAAATATAGCAGTGCACAGGGATAGATTTCCTGGGAAGCCTCCCAAAATAGATTGGCATCTGTCAGCTAATGTACAGTTGACTACTGTGGGTAAGAGGATAGATGGGATGATCTCTTCATTCTCTAATTTTCGACAAAATGTTTAGGCAAAAGCAGAAAATGCTACTGAGTTCAAATGATCATGTTACATTGCACAGCTTAAAATGCAGCTAAAAAGACATGAAGGAGTTTATGTTTTATTATTTTTATTGAAAAGAAAAAATGAATAATGAGCTATACACAAGTTCTTCATAATAAGAAGATACCATTTAAATGACTCCAATAGTGCACTAAAGCTCATATCTTCCAGGAAATAAGCAATGTCCCCTCTTTGACTAACCAATATTTGCATGGAGATTAATTATCTGTGCACATGGCTGTAGCCTCACAATGAAAGACAGTCAATTTAATGTGAAGAATAATGGAGATCAGAGTGCTGAAGGAATTTAAATTATTAGTTTTGGGTTTTTTTTAATAGAGGAAGGGTCTGCTTTTGCATGTGTGGGTGTGTGTACATGCACACACACACATGCTGAGTGTCTATGAATATACACATTAATGTCTAAATTCACATTGTATCAATGTAATGTTTTATTTTGTTGGTTTGTGTTTTTTTTGGTTTTGGGTTTTTTTTGGGGGGGGTGGTTTTTTTTTGTTTTGTTTTCTTTGGGGGGGGGGTTATTTGTTTCTTTTTTCTTTAAATGATATTAAAGGACTCTGTCTTTACATCTTCATAGTATTTATTCATTGCTAATGGCAATATGAGCATGGTGGTCTCAGTACCAGCCTCTTATCCACACAGGCAGTGGAAAATTTTATAGAGAGGGTTGCAAATGGTGCTTTGCACAGTGTTACAATCTAAGGAAAACACTCATTGAGCACACACAGAGGTGGTCTTATTTTAAACCTTCTTCCTTCATCTCCAGCCAAAGAAATCCTTCGCAATTGCTATATACAGGCTAAGCTTTTATCTTCAACTAGTTGTGCTATATTATTTTACTAGAAAAACACTGGGAGAATATTTGGATAATGGATTATACTTTTCAGCCTGAGGTAATTCAAAAGGTTGAAGGGATTTTTCTGTGTTATATCCAGTAAACAGAGTATCACCTTTCAGCACAGCCAAGAATGGAAATGTTCAGCTGAAAAGGTAAACATGTTGGTAAGTTATGAATGTGAAGAAAGGAAATGATATTGTTTTGCTATGAAGATTCAAAATAACCACTGAAATGGCTCTAAGGAAACCTCAAATCTTCCAGTCACATGCAATTCTCAGCACTTCTTATTTACCTTGCTGTTAGGAATAAGAACAAGAAAACAGATTTTTATATTAAACTGCTTTTCTCTTTTAAAGAGAGATTCCAAAATGCTTTAAGGGCTCATATACAGAAATCAAATACAGCTATGGAGTGAAGCCACAGTTTTAGAAGTATACAAACTTCATGTGCCAATTTTTCTAAATGCCTAACTGAAAACAGGTTGCAAACCCACTAATGGCACAGATTTTCCCTGGGGTGCTTGGAAGAACACTCTGTTACTGTATATGGAGCTATGGGTGCCAGGATCATGGCAGGTCAGGTTCTCAACTCATGTCAAGGATCCCTTGATCAGAAAAATAGTCCAGCTAAGAGATGATTTAAATTTCCTCCAGCACTTCTGGAGTCTACAATTTCACAAAAAACAAACCTGAGCTAGGGTGTAGGTCTTTCAAACCTTTTTGCTGAAACTGCCTGCAGTCACTAAATGATGAAAACTTTTGAAATGGTGGCACTCCAGGGCTCTTTTGGTGGAAGTTTACTTCATCCTATGCTGGCAGTCATGTCCTGCACCTATCCCACTCACTGCCACATTTGCTCAGTTGGGTTCCTCCCATGTGCTTGCACAGACCCAGGGACGTGTTGGTTGGCAAGAGCTGCTGGAAAGGGTGTTTCTGCCTGCTCAAAACAGGTCCTTGTCCAGCCCTTTGTCAAGATCAGCTCGAGGTGTTTTAGACATATATCATAATCTTCTTCATCTCTCCTCCTCTTTTTCTTGGTTAGTCTTGTTAAGGTTAACTCTTAAGGTTTTCAGGAGCTTCATGAACACACAGACCCACAAATACTTCGTTTTCTGTATCACACAATGCATTCTACAAAGAGATTTATCCGAGAGCTATTTGCATGAAGAGCCAAAATAGTGATAATGCACCTGCTTACTAAATATGTATGAATGGCTGCTCAGGTATGCAGGAGAGAATGGAAACTCTCACATTTGGACCTTCAGGGCTGTCAAAGTGACCTCTTAATAGACTGGCAGGCTCTATAAATATAATTCATTCATTTTATCAGCTTATTTGTTAGAGCTTGAATTTCTTCTGGTGTATTTGCCTACTCCCAATTTCAAAGGTCAGTTTGGCTAGTATGAATCGTATTCATGATTCACAGAATTACACTCTGTAGTGCTGCCAAGAAAACAAGCTGAAACACAGTAAAACAGCCCTAGCAATAACATTCACTCTCTACCAGGTATCCTGAGGGTTGTCTCTTATGCTGCAGGAAGAAACCACTTCTATTGCTACCAGGAGCAGAAAGAACATTCAAATTCTGGTGAGCAAGCTCTCTTTAAGCTTGAATGGCTGCTGTTGTTCATCCATTAACTGTAGATCTCACTCATACTGTCCCTTCATGGTTACTGAGTTTTGATTGCTTTGGCTGGGTGTAACAGAAAGACTGTGGTTTGTTATCAACAAACACTGTCAATCAGCTTATTTGTTGACTTTGGTGCAGAAATTCACTGGCTTCCTACTCTGTACACAGCTCTGGAGTGCATTTCCCTGTAAAACAAATGTGTTCCTTCATAATCTTCCTTTTTGTTGCCAAATCTCATAGATTCTGAAACAGTGTCCTACTATATGGTGATAGAAGGCAGCACACAAGCACCACATTTCATCCACAGTATTTTGTTTCTCTATTTTCAGTTTGCAACTGGCTATTTCCAAATGATGGATCTATCAGTATTTACCTTAAAATTAAAAGCTATAACTGCCTGGAATTTCACCGCTAGATATGAAGGCTCTGCAGTAAACCTACTGCCTTTGGATATGAAGTTTAATAAGGTTAGTGCTATTGCTCTGTACCAGTGGGATTAACTTCAATTCCACCACATTTCTAGATACAGAAATGTTTGTCTATTAATTGTCTGTATAATATTATGTATTGAAGACATTTACTGCAGCCTTGTAGTGAGGTAAGTAAATACTAATTTGCCCTCTTCAATGCAGTTCCGAAGGAGTGTTTCACTGGCCTACTATGGAGAGTCTGCCTGCACCCCATGGCTCTCTGCCTCTGCCCCTCAGTTACCTGCCTGTGCCCCACAGCTGCCTGCCTGCCTGCTGGGCACCCCACAGCCCTGTGTAAGTGATAGTCACCAAAGAGGTCTGATGCTGAGTGTCTTCTCAGGTCTCACCCTAATCACAGCAGTTCCTGCTTGGGATTGCTTGCTCTATTTAATCATTTCTATTCTTCCTTACCATTGCAAGGAAATGCTGTAGAGTGCTGCAGAACTTCAGTTTCCTAAGTGCCTCCCCCCTTTCCAGGCACTCTGCATGCCTGGCTGCCTGCAGATACCTTCCTCATGAGTGTGAAGTGCCAGAAAAATGTTCCTCAGAGAGGTTTTTTGTTCCTAATGGCCTTCTCAGACAGGCCACAGTGGAATTAGGAATCAGTGTGGTGATTTAATTGGACAGCTTGCTTTATTTTCTACACACTAGAGATTTTCCCTCCATCTGCTTTCATGGGAATAAAAGCTACAGTCCTTAAATGGAGGAATTGGACTGAAATGAGTGTATTTTACTAGCAGGAGGGATAAGTAGAAATGAAAAAAAAACCCATATTCTGAAGAAAAAATTTCCAGATGATTCTCAGTGAATCAAAGCTGTTAACTTGTTTTTCTTACCTTCGTGCAGGTCAGGAATGCCTCTTCTTCAGCCACATTGCACATGGTGTCATCTAAGCCTGAGAATGAAATACCCTCACCTGAATTTGAAGAACTTTCACTCTATCAGTGTTACTCCTTCAGGCTGCCTTTCCACATTTGCAGTGCCCCAATGCCTCATGGTTTGCCAGCAATTTGCAGGTCTAATATTGAGCAACCACTTCAGCAATAAGAAAGTATATAATTATGCCAGATCTCTTCTCAGCTATGTCTAATGACAGGTTAGTCTGCCTTTCAATACTCAAAGTGCATTTTAACAACAAACTGTGTCAGGACTAAGGGCAGAAATTGGCTTAATTGAACACTTTATATGAAGGCAAGGGCTAATGTTACTTTGAGAAAGTTAAGATAGCATCAAATCAGAGATGCTGTCTTCATGGTGAGCTATTCAGATCTATTAATATCCTGCTTTATATAAATTAACTTTTTCCATAGGAAAATGTCTGCTGTTAGACTAGTTCTATTTTATTCTCTAGTCAGGAGAAAAACATGCCCATGATCGAAAACATTTCCAGTTTGAACCACATTACTTAGCAGACATTGATTTTATTAGTCACATGGTGTTGTTCCTATTACCCAGATGAGTGCATATTCAAGCTCCTTGAGCAACAGTGCTTACCTTGGCAAAATATAGTATTTGGTTTCCAAGGGCTCTTTAAAATAAATTGCTAAAATTGTTTTTCTAAAAACATGGAGGACAAAATCCTTTTCACTTGAATGTTCATAGAAAGAGAAAACAAAGGGAGTAGAGGCACATAACGCTGATTTCAAATCACTCTACTGAGTAAACAGAAAATGTTTTTACTGCCTCCAATCAAAGGTTTCAAATATCCCCCCTTTCTCAGTTAGAGGAGAAAGAAAACATTTCAAACTAGGATGAAAAAGAGGCTTCGATAACTGGCAATGAGGGTCTCCACTTATGGGGATGAGGTTGAGTTTCAGTCACTATTCTAACTCTACAAAACAGAACTGCTGCAGGAAGACCTGAGTCGACACTGTCACAACACAGCTGGTGGCAGAGATTTGTGTTACTGATTTGAATTGGTAAGTCAAACCCTGAAAATGTAAATCCCTGCTCCTTATTCTAGTGCAGGGTTATTTCTTATCCAAGGATATGTTCCTTGTTCTTTCTGGTAACTCCTTCTTATTCCCTTGAAAAATTTTAGTGTTGAAGAATCAAAAATTCCCAGCAAAAAACAGTTTTGTCAGAGGTGCTATTTTAAAGGAAGAAGATGGTGAGCTATGTGAGCATCATCTCCTTACACCCAGACTGAAGTTTACCTGTGGATTTTGACATCCAGTCCTAAATGGATGCAAGCGTGGCAGGGTTTGTTCCTTCTCAAAGAAGATGAACAGCATTTCGAAATTATATTGCATACAGATGGCTCACTTTTATCCGAATGGTTCTTTACCTTAGAGGCTACATAAACTCAGCCTCTAAGAGTCACACTTTTCACTCATCCCATGGCAAAGGACCTCTACTGGTACGCATTAGGAGTGAGTCCTCAACACAGCAACCACACTAGAAATATTTTCTTGTTTAACTGAATATTTCTAAGCTTTACTAATTTATAGATGAAACTTCTTCTGATGCAAAACTTTTTATACACATAACAGGCACCATTAATAAAGTGTTCCATGACATTTGGCAAATAGGAAACTTCTGGCTACATTAATCAATGGGAAGCAATCACTTCAAAAAGTCTGCATTTCTGACAAAATGCATGCATGTTGAAATTAATGTAAATGGATGATAACAAAATCTTTTCACACATTACTGACAAGTAATGGTAGAAATCATTATCCTAATGGTTTTATGAACTTTTTACACTAGAGTGATGTACAGTGGAAATATAATGACTTTCTATTCTGCATTTGACATAGTAAATTAATGGAAATTATTAATGCAGAAGATTTCATTTCTGTGTATGTTTTCTGTTAACTACAGAGAGAATACAAGTGATGTTCTGTCCCTCAGCATGTCTTAACCTCAAGTCTTCATCTACACTAGTATAACAGGCTCTTTAGTTATAATGGACTAAACCAGCATAGTTTCCCCAGTCTGAATGCAGTTAAATCTGTCATACCAATAGAGCAGTTTCCTCATGGGCATGAAAGTAAATTAGTTATAAATCTTTCCCTGTCTGCACCTGTGCCATTGACAACAGAGACCTCTTAAATTTATTTATATTTCATTTATTTATAATTGCAATGTGATTGGTATTTCCAGAATATAGGAATAACTTCTGTATTTGGATCCAACTTCAGTTATAAATTGACATCAGTATTTCTCCGTCTCTGACTCCACATGCTCTCATTAACTTCATGCTGTGGCTGAGGTTATCATCACTGATATTTCAGGTAAGCATTGCTGCTCTCTCGGGAACAACCAACGGTGTCCTCATGGAAGGTGGAATCACTGCAGCACATTAAACCTGTCACTCTACAATGCTTGGAGCTGCAACAGCCTTGAGTTCTGTATTTTGCTGGAATTGCTCGAGGTGAAGCATGCTATATCACCATGACTTTCACATCCTGTAGTTGAGGTGGTTCTGCTAGTGAAATCCCAACAGGACAGTTACAACCTTGATATCCTTGCCCTATCCCTTAGGTCTTTCTGCTGCTACCACCACAAACTACTTAATACAGGATTCACCTGTAGTTAGAAATGCCACTAGAGATACATTCAACACTTGTGTAGGACCTTTATCTCATATATCTATGTCCACATTTTTGGGAAGGGGAGCTCTTATACCACCAGAATTAAAGCAGAGTAAACAAATAAGACTCTAAAACAAAAAATTTGGAGCCAACTGCCTGAAAGAAAGAAAAAGTAGGGTGTTGAATTTTGTGCCACTGTCCTAATGTAACTTGAGAGTAAGAAGAACAAAACCAGCTTTCCCTTGAAGAAAAGAAAAAAAGTAAAGGAAGAAAAACAAAGAAAAAGGATAAAAGAAAAAAGAAAAAAAAAGGAAAGAAGAAAAGGACAAAAGGAGAAAGAAAAAAAAAAGAAAGAAAAAGAAAAAGGAAGAAAAGGGGGGAAATCAAAAAGAAAAAAAAAATTAAAAAGAAAAAAAGTGCAACTTGCCATAAGTTCAAAAAAATTTAGTGATGTTTGCAAAATCTGTAATAATTACAGTTCTTCAGTTAGATTGAGCCATTACCAAAAAGAAGAAAAAGTTTGACACTCAGATTCTCTCTTCTGAAGAGCTTCCCCACCAGCATGTCCTCCCAAGCAGGTAACCAGCTCGGCAGGTCGAGGAAGCTCTTGTACTTGCCGTGATGATGACGTGCTCTCAGCAGCCCATGCATCCTGAGCCAGGAGCAGAGAGAGAAGATGTCACCTCTGGGGACAGTGGTAGAAATAGTCATTTGCGTGTAGGGTTTTGTTCTTATCGGCAGGAGAAGGCCTTTGAGGAGTAAAGCCTAGGTTACACAAAAGCATAAAAGCAGAACTCCTTTCTTCTTGTCTACAGGCACTTCCATTATTAAAGTTAGGGCCTGCTGCTCACAGAGGTTTCGGTGTAAATGAAGGTCTGCCCTCGCACCACTGGGCAGAAGAAAGGAGTCTCAAAGCAGAAGCTGGCACACGCCGGTGTTACAGTTCCTCACAAAGGCCACGTGGACAGGAAAAGACATGTGCAAGGCCCTGGTTCCTCCCATGCACAGCCCCCCACACACACACAGGTGCTGAGCTTTGCCCTGGGAGCCGTGGCCACATTCCCACTGGGAAGGCACGCAGCAGTGCCAGTGGTGCGATGATGGCACAGTCAGAGGAACAAACCTGTGATGAATTGCGTGGCTCTCATGTGACAGCTGACTCACAGCCTACCCCCAGCACCCCTAGGACACTGCAGACTGCTATTGCAAACAAGTAAATACAGACACAGAGCTTTCTTTTGTAAGCTTCTGTCTCTTCCCTCATTTCAGAGCTTTCCTACCCACCAATAGTTGACATCTTGCTGTGTATTTCTCAAAAGCTGGGAAAGAGTAAATTTAGATTCTCTCAGGGATAGACTTAGAATGAGAACATGCACAGTACTTGAGGGAAAAGAAGAAAAATATTTTCTGGCTCACAAAAAATTGGACTCCTTAGTTAAATACAAATTCTCTGCAGTTTTTATTGTCTGGTATTTCAGCTGACTCAGCGACTGTCTATAAACACAACTGTTACCAAAGGATGATCAGTCTCCAGAATAGTCAATTAAAAAAAAAAAAAAGTTTGATTCCTGCAAAACCATGATCAGAAACAGCAGCACTTACCAGAATCTAAGGAAGGAAGCAGTGACTTACTGCCAAAAGACTTCACAGACAGGCAGTAAGCTACCAAGTTCTGCTTCATTTGCTGAAAGAAGGAAACCTAATGCATATCATACAATTTGAAGAACAGGACAATAGACAAGTGTTCCTCAGCTAATACCAAGCAAACTCCAAGGTGTCTCTTCAGGGTACAAATCAAAAGGTAAAGGGTATCCATTAATCTACATGAATTAGAGACACAGGGGAGAGGAATCCCCTTGGCTCTTGCTTTCTACTTGTGCTAGAGCTGTTTGATGGTTGTGACACTAGGATAGAACAAGCAGGAGGGAGCTAAAAAATCCATCCATAACCTTTGAAAATGAGCTCAGGAGTCTTTGAGTGAGTGGGTATCGTTCGACTCACGCCAAAGGATGAGGTGCACCTGCAAGGAAAAATTAACTATCCCTCTCTTCTATATGAATGCATGTCACCAGGATCTTTTTGAAGGTCATTTGAGACATGAATCTGACTTCTCAAGTGCAATTTTTTTTCTTCTTTAGTTGTAAAACGATATTGGACAGCTCAGCAATGTGATTGATATATTTCAGATGTTTCTTGAAGTTGAATCACCTGACTTATGTAGGAGGGCAGTATGTAATGATGCTGTTTTGCTTTACAGCTCAAAAAGACAGGCAAGGATGATACAATGTCTTCAGGAATCTTGACATGATTGATACCTACCTGTATTCCCAAGTAACAGTACAAAATAAAACCACAAGGAAGCAAGCTCTGATCTGGGTGTACCATAAGCACAGTAGTAGAGCAGGTTGCATCCCTGCTTTGCCAATGCAAGAAAAACTGGCTAATACACCAGTGGGCACATTGCTACTTAGCTAACATAAATGAACTCTGCAAAGCTGCCATTAAATAAAAGAAAAAAAAACCCCACAACTAAACAGTCTGTCAAAGTACTCTCAAGAGAAGAGGAATACTGAGGCAATGTCAGCCTGGTTGCCATCAGGCATGGCTTGATGTTTGTGGAGAGTGACATTGTGAAATGCTCCTGAGAAATCTCCCTTTGGCATAGGGAAGAGTTTTCACGTTTACCCTAGAACCACTTACTGAGCTATTTGCACTCATTGCCACAAGAGTTTCTGTCAAGAGGACAGCTGGGAGCTCTGGCAGGAAAATGTTTCTTAGGGTGCCATTCACTAAGAAATACATGATACAAGCAATCCAACTTTTCTGGATTGTTTTAACTGTAATGCAAACATTACCCAGCTTGAAAACACAGAGATGCTCTGGATGGAAAAAGGAATGTTAATGAGACCACAGAGGAGCCAAAAACAGTGAGTGTCAGGAGAAACATGGACTCCTTTTGCCCTGCATGGCAAGGATGAGTAAGTGCTTCAAGAAATTTTCTCTCTTCTGCAGTTCCATTTTTCAACAAAAAGGGAGATAGAAATATTTTGGTGCTGTTAAGAAGGAAAAAATATTTTGGTGAGGATGAAGAGGAAAGAGGTAGGTGAGCTGGATTCTTGTTTGCTGTTTAAAAAGAACAAAATAACTTTTCAAATAAAAATCTTGGAAACAAGATGAAAGGTACATTTTCAGAAACATCAGCTTTTTAGAGACAAAGCTTGATTTACATATATTTTAATGCTCACAAAGTAGAGCATCATTATTAATAATAAGTAGTCAAGGTAACTATTGAATGGTGCTTGACAAGATGAACTATCAACCCTGTCACACTGTTGAAAAGATACCTGTACCTAGATTTCCTAGACTTGTAGACAGCTCTTTTTTCAGAAATGGATGCTTCTAATACCATACGTTTAAAGAATCATACCCTAGCTGGTGAGCAACTTAAATGTTTCTGCTCCACTAGGTCATGCTGGATTGTTACTTGTCTGCACAAAGTTCCATTCTCCAAGTGGCAAAGCTTCCCATGCCTTTGGATGCAGAGCTGGTGTTTCAGATCAAATTGCCTGTTTACCGCAAAATTATTTTGCAGAAAGGGGAGGAACATGGCTGGGCATGTCAGATAAAGCCTTGCATTTTCACGCTCTCTCTCCTTCACTGTTCTTTTTCTTTAAGCAACAAAATCATCTACAAAGTATGCTTTCTGTTAATTAAGACAAGGATTTTGGCCTTGCTGCCCTCCTTGCTTCATTTACATGATCTATTGAAAGTTGTCCTGATGGCACTAATCACATACTGCCTTGTTGACAATCTGATTTCTGCTCAAGTAATGCACTTAAATTATAAAAACACTAGGTCTCAGTTTTCTAGCACAAAATTCAACTCTACCTGCAAGTTACCCACTGACCAGAGTGCTTCATCAACAGAAGGCATTAGGTAACTTCTTACTTATTGCCCTGGTGCAGAAGCATCAGGTGATTGCTATTTTGAAGCACTCATCGAAAACTCTGGCTGCACAAATCACATGCCCACTGCACATGCAGTCTGGACTTTAAAAGGCAAAAGCA
Organism: Hypocryptadius cinnamomeus; assembly: GCA_013400635.1. NCBI lineage: Eukaryota > Metazoa > Chordata > Aves > Passeriformes > Zosteropidae > Hypocryptadius > Hypocryptadius cinnamomeus. Next base: position 11,944 of record VYZP01009420.1, read on the forward strand.
ATGGGGTATATTTGCAGCTCTATAATGGTGGGAATTAAAAGCATAAATCCTTTCAGGGTGTACAGGAGGTTTGTACCGTAGTTGCTGTTAAGTGCATGAAAAATTTGGACTAATCAGGCCATCACCAAGAGGTACAATTTGCAGGGGGGCCACTCAGTATAAAACATATTAGCACTTTTCAGGTTCATTCTCTCTTCTACAAGTTTTAGACTTTTTGCCTTACTTTGACCCTATCAAGCTATTTAAAGGATGTTAAGCACTTTGTTCCCTGCAATTCGCAGTCCATAGCTCCCATCCACTCTTTCATCTCTGAAGAAAAGGACAAGAAAAAAGGAAAAAGGTGGGGAAAAAAGCCTCTCCGTCCTCGTTACAATCATACGGCCAATGCTAATGCTTTTTACAGAAGTGTCTCACCTGGGATGTTTTACTCATTCCCCTTCGACTGATTGTTATTAAAGGTCTTTGGAGATACTTTTGTTTCATCCTTCTGTTCTAGTTTAGCAAGGGTGATGACATACCAACTGAAATGTCTGGAGGCTTGTTAGCAAAAACCCTGTCACTGGGAGGGATCAAAGTGTTTTTGTGCTGAGTCCCTGGGGCACTGATCCTGGCAATACAGATGGACTCAGATGCAGCCTCCACATGGTTTAACATGACAAGCAACTGGATCCTCAAGCCAACAGACAGAGAGTTGTTTTCTCAGGATGAATAGTGTTTCTCAAAACCAAGGGGTGAAATGAGCACCACTGCCAGAAAACCTTAATTTATTTTGGGATATAGGGGAAAAAATATTACTTCTTTCATCTTACTGAGAAGAAACTGATTCTTGTCTCTGCAAAAACCACAGAATGAGGATCTGAACAAACCCATCAGTGCACATCAAATTTTTTTAACAGCAGGGAAGCTGAGAACAATTCATTTCCACGAAGCCAGCCTTCTGTGTTAATAAGTAATGGTTTTAAGCTGAAAATAAGACCACATTGGCTGTCAAATGTATATATATGTAATCTTTTCAGTCTAGCTGAAAGATGATCTACAAACACAAGCTGGCTGTACATCCATAATCAAATAATTGACTGGCTGACAACTGAGACCAGTATTTGGCATGATGCCCCTGACTAGACAGGAAATGCCATTTCCTGCATCTTGATAAAGCAGATGTCACTTGGTCCCTCCAGCAAAATACATGGCACCAGGGGCATCTTTAGTAAACGTTTCTTCCAACACATGCAGTAGGGGTCAGTTAAAAAATATCCCTCTGCAGTTTTATTAGGCACTAGCTCTTAACAGGTTAAACATTTAGGGGAAAAATTAGGCAACAGATACATCTTCCTAGCTGGTTACATCTGTTGCACTGCTTATTTCCCAAACTGGCACTCCTGCTCTCATTTAGGTTGTGTCCCTCCCTGAGGACACAGTCCCTCCTGCACAGAAACACAGCACTTTCTCAGGAAAGCAGGGATATGGCAGAGCCTCATGAGTTCAGGGTGACTCTTGAGTTAAGTACAGCTTGGTAGTTCTGAGCTAGTTGTTTTGCTGTCTGTCTTGGTTGCCATTAATTTAACCTACAAGGTTTCATTCTCTTTGTGGTTTGCAGTACAGAAATAGTAACTGTGACTGCAGTTAGTAAATAGTATATGATTGATGTTTTCCAGTTTGAATATGCGCCTTTCTTAGTCAGTTTACTCCACAGATGTGGATTATGCTTAAATCCCTAGGTCACCTCACATGCTGTTTATTTTGTTATCCAGCACTTCAGAAAGTCTTCTGGAAGGTAGTCAGCTTCTCTGGGAGTAGCCAGAAATGTGGAGGAAGAAATGTGCAATATGTGCAAGCACCAGTCTCCTTTTTCTACCATTGCTTTTCAGTTGGTTTAATTCCCTGGACCAGCTCACCTCAAAATCACACAAATATCGTCGAAGAAGAAAGAGAGAAGATGAAGAAGGGACAGGGGGTCAACTGCAATCCCAGATGGCAGCTGCCTCTGTGAATGCGAGATCGGGATCCCAGCAGACCTCTATTTATAGTCTTTCCCAGAGGGGAGGGGAGGTAGTTTAGTTCTTGCCTTCTGGAAGAAATAAGAGCATTGCCATCTTGCCAGAGATCAGTGCTGCCAGTCTGTTTTGCCAAGAAGCATTCGGGACTGCAGAGTAAATGCTCCCTTGATGAAATATGAAGAATTTGCATTATCAGATTACTCCACCAATCTAATGCATGTTCTGTTCCTGACAGCAGCCAGAACAGGTTCTTCAGAGACTAAAGTCCTTATGATAAATTTTACAGCCAACAGAATTGTGAAAGCCTGTATGCAGACAAATCCCTGCAGTTTTCACATTCAGTTTGCACAAGATAAAACTGAGAGTTGACCATCGGATTTGGCCTAGAAGAAAATGTTGAGTCCCTGTTACCCTCAGAGCTTATGAGACTAACAAACAGTGAAAACACAGAAGCAGTCCTAGAGTTATCTGCACAGTAACAAAGCACTGCCCTTAAAGGACACAGTCTTTAGTTTATATTCACAGGAAAGATAGGTACATGTTCCTGTGACTGCTTTTTTTCTTCCCACTCCAAGTGCTGATGTCTGAAAGCATATCTCCAGGATGAGTGCTGCAGGATTCCAGATGTAAAACATAACCCTGGTGTGATCCATCAGGATGGTTATGGCACTTGGTATGCTGCAAGGATAGCTGAGCTGAACTTAAGGAAGCAAAAATCAATTCATAAAAAACATTTAGATTTGAAAACTGTCCAAATGTTTACCGCTTGGGTGAAGATAATTGTGCTTGCATGCATTTTTGAAACCTATGGCCAGGGCGAAAACAGGTATCATTCAATAACTCATCTCTCAACAGTAGCTGTAAATATACTGGTTGATCTATAAAGATGGCTTGGATTATTTTTTTGTGTTCTTTCCTCCACTAGTTCTTCATTGCCTCCTTTTTCTTGTAGCCTCCCAACCCCCTGGAATTAGTTTGAATTTGCACAATCTCTGTAGTACAAGCATACACTTATACTGCAGCCTCTTAGGACCCCACATGAGGAGTAGAAAAGGCTCAAATTTTTTATAAGCATTAACACTTGCAACAAACACTGCAAGGAATGCTTTGGAAGTTGGAGGCAAGATCTAAGGGGTTTTTAATTCTGGATCCACGGAAGTGATAGAGTTTTCTAGGCATGTCATTGGACTAGACAATTATTTAGGCATAGTCTGTAATCAAGGGCTATATATAGCTCACTTCTGCCAGGCCTGAAACAACATTAAACACTCAGAATATTTAATGAAGATGCGATTCCTTAGTAAATGAGGTTGATCCAACTCAGCTGTGCCCCAGCCCAGCATTACATCCAGCAACTCTGCCCCCAACAGTGATCTTGCCCACTCTCTTGCACCAGGATTGATACACACACTGCTGCATGAAGAGCTTGTTTGGGGAGATAAAACTAACTGTACAAAACTAAAGAAAAATCTCCAGAAGTATTCAGTTAGTTCAGATCTCATGGCATGACCTTACAAGCAGCAGCAAAAAAAGAAAGGGAGGGAATATACAGCTGAGGTCAGAAGAGATGGCAGAATCACAGCAGCTCTGTTTTGGACTGGTTTATGCTGCGTAACATTACATTCTTGCTCTTTTCAGGGCCTACTCTTACACTACTTTTGAGGGGCAGAGAGACTTCAGCATACGTCAGAGTCCCCACACCTCAATGTATTAGGGTCTCCTCATGTCTCCAAATGCAAACAAATGTGCGTCTTGAAGGAAGGGTCTGACTCGGACTCTAAAACGAGGCTTCTGATAACATTGAGAAGACTGTAGGGTTTTGTGCTGGTTTTTGCCCCCAGTCCTTGAGGAGAGATGTATTGGGAGATACAGAAGGGCAACTACACTGGTTTTGCTGTGCATCCCTAATCCTGCAGTTCCCCTTGCATTTACCTATCACCCTGGGGATAATTCATTAATGTATACATTTATTTATAAATTCTCTTCATTACTGTTTCCAACCCATCTGTTGGAGCAATTTTTATCCCATGATCTGTAGAGACCTGGTGGTTTATATCACTTAATGATAGCCCACAAAGCAAATGTGGCTCTAGGGCTTAAGTCACCATAAACTTGTCTTGCCACCAGGCAATTACTAGGGCAGCAGATCTGTCTTCCCACTTGGGCTTTTCATTTCAACCCACATGTAATTTTGTCTTTTGATGGGATGCAAGAAGGAAGGCAATGCAGAGGCAGGACCAGAAGGCTGAGCATGGCACAGCTTCATCTGGCTGTGGCATTAGTCTTACACTGCCTGAAAGAAAACATAAAATAATAGACTGAGAAACTGGGGATATTGCTGTAGGCTAAAATTTACCAAGGATCTCCTGCTCCTCTAAAACATTTTCTGTGGGTTCACAGAATAGAAGAGGCTGTAACACCACAGCATTACAATATCCTGTGTGTATCAGGGTTTCTTCAAAGAGAACAACTGCCATCTGACACAATGCAATCAGACCTCTGGCTTCTTCTCCATGCCTTTGGGATTTAAAGTCTTTCTTTTTTTTTCTTAACCTTCAGTTCTCCTGCAAACCTAATCTATCTCTTATTCTACACAAGCATGTAAAGGTTAAACTTGAGTTACACAAAGTTCATAGCGAGGCAAGCATCTATTATTGCTTCTAAGCACCAAAAGTCAACTTGTTTCTTTACTATCCTCATGTTAACATTTCACCCTTGTCTAACACAAAAAAGGGTGCTGCAAGAGAGCACAAAGCACATGGTGGAAGCTGAAGTCAGTGTATACTCTGCTTGCCTTTTGAACAGTATATTGAGGTTAAAGCAAAATGTTTCATCTTCATTTATTAACCTGATTTGAAGTGGTACAGCTGATACAATGTGAGAAAAAAAATTATTTGGGAGAGGAGGGGAAATACAGGGATGCAGTCCTGAACTGCTCCTGTCTAATCTGCAAGCTGATAAACATAGATTGTGCAGTGCTGGACTACTGCCTGCAGACTGCCCAAATCCTGGATTAAACAATCATGCACTGAACTGCTGACTCCACTACATTCCTGTGCAGCCCAGTGCCACAGATCCTGTTGTCACTTCTGTTTAATAATAAAAGCCCCTTCTGCTTTGTATTGTGCTACATGCAAAACCAACTACAGTGAAATAACATTGTGGGTGCAAAGTCAACTGTTTAAAGGTTAGGAAATGGCAGGTTTAAGATTTTCTAGTCTCCTTCCACTTACAACAAAGCCTTTCATTATAAGGCCACATACTATTTTTTCTGATGAAACCCTGTGCCTCACTCAGTGCAATAGATGGTGCCAATGCACAGCTGTGCAGTGTATTGTTTCATTCCTTCACCTACCATCTAGTTCCAGCCTCTGCTTAACTGTACAGTAACCAAATCCCTTCCCTCTGCATAAAATAATTTATCTCTTCATGGACTCTCCTGTGGTGCTTCTCAATATGCCACTTGAATGCTTCAGAAGCAAAAGTTAATTTATCTTTAAATTAGAGAGGAGTTTATATTCCCTCCATTTTAAAGATGGGAAGCTGATGAAGTGAGGCTGCACTTACAAAGCACAGCAACCCACCAAAATGTGCCCTTGCACCCCATTTCCTCCACTCATCCATTCACGACCCCCAGCTTGTGCACACACCTCTCTCGGGGTGTGCAGGCAGGTGTGGGTGTCTGCCCCCAGAAAGGGGGTGTGAGAAGAGAGTCAGGCACCTCCACTTCACCCCTCTGATGTGGGGCTGCCGTACGGCACATGCAGCCACCACTGCCATGCACCCCTGGTTTATATATTAGCCAGTGAGATGAATTGGAAAAGCCATCAGCTGTTTCTCAGGAATCACGCAAACAGGCTCCAGATTTTCAGATTTTTACTTCGGCACTATCAAATTCAACCACTCTTGATCTTATGTACAACCATAGCTCAGCATTTGGTGTGGGGTTGTAAAATCTCCGAGATCTCCAGTCAGGGAATTAAGGAGCAGAGTCCAAGCCTGTCTACTGCTATATTTAGTCCTGCATTTTTTCCAAACGGAGGAGTGTCTGCATACAAAATACAGGATCTTTAGAGTGGACCAGACACTACTCAGTGACTTGAAGCCTACAACACAGCCATTAAGAACAATAGGTCCATTATTCCTATAGTGGAGAAGAGCTTGAGCAGAAGAGCCATGCAGTCATGTCACAGCAATATGTAAATCCCCTCAAGCAGCTCCCTGGCCTCAGCAGCATAGGTTGTTGGTGCCCTGAAGCCAAAACCACTATCACCAGCACCTCAGCTCACACCAAACAGGTCTCAGTAATGACTTGCCCATTTGGTAACTAAATCAGCAGCAAAAAGCACACACTTCCTCCGGAGGAGGAGTCATAGATGTTTCCTTGCCTCTGAGACACAGAACTATGGCTCCCCTCCCAGGCAAGGATGCCCTTCCCATGTGTCCTGACAGCCATGCACACGCCTTCTTTCCCCTCCAGGGCTCACCGTTTTTAATGCTATCCTGTCCAACCAAGCCTGAGCCTTAGTCTTCTCCATGCTGTCTGTTTTTTCTAGCAGACCATAAATAAAAACCATCTGTTTAGCTACTCATAGTAGCTAACTTTTTCACACATTTCCCAGGCCTTTCATTAGTATGCCTGTTTCAGAATGATTACTTCATTCACCCCAAGGACATGGAAGACCATGTCCTTCTTCTCTTTCAGATCTTTGATTATCTTTTATTCTTTTTTTTGTTTTGTCTGCCTGCATCTTCTCCCTGAAACTGCTGACCGGCTGCTTCATCGCATTAGTTTTTCTAGACCCAGTATTCTTCCGGCAACAGTCCTTTTTGTTTTACCCTCACATCTCAGAGCAGTCTCTCACAGCCTTACTGACTGCTTTGTATCCTCTGAATTTTTCATGTTCAGTGAAATTGTTTTCAACAACACTGTAATTATTGTTGCATTTATAATCTAACCTGCTTTCACCTTCCGACACAGCAGTCTGGGCGCTGTTTTTGCTGGCCACAGGGATTCACTCCTGGGGTAGCTGATTTTATTGGAACATTTTGTTTCAGCCATCACATTGCTTCCTTGCAACAGTCAGAGAGAGACTTTAGGGAGAATGCCTTGCACTGAACAACAGTCACCTTTCATTTTCAAGCCAATTCAAGAGATTTCAGGGACTCCTGTACAGCCAGGAGGCATTGCTATACTTAAAGCAATCACCTCTTAAGCAGCACTGGATTAAAACACTTGTGCTTGTTATACCCATAGCCCTTTCCACTCTCAATCAAAAGGCAAAAAGTACTTTTCTAAGATCTGCTCCTTTTCCTGAGAGCCTGTTGGGTGATGTTCATGCTAGAGCAAGGATTCACTAATAATATTTCTTTGGCATCATTTACCACACAACCCCAACAATGTGTGTGATCTGACAGCCCTTTCCTTTCTATTGTTTCTCCCCCACCTCTAATGAGCTTTGTCCTCTCAGTCCTTGCAATCTAATCGCAAGATTTCCACTCATTTCCACTTCCTTGTTCCCAGGTCTTTTTGCTTGATTGTGAACAACAAAGGGGTAAAGGGGCATCTGCCAACTCCCTCTCTATGGAAGTGATGCTTCACAGGTCATTTTGTCCAGGACCTGATGAATTTGTTGTTTAGTGTTGTTTTTTGTGTTAACTTCCTGTATTTCTAGCACAAATGTTGGGGCATATTTTTATATTTGTCAATTTTGAATTTGTTTTCTTTTCCAAATGAAAGAAAACTCACTTCAGGTACCACTTAAGTGAGACTCCCCCCTGCACCACATCACACAATAAATCACAAAATACCAAAACATGCAGCTATTGAGCTTCCCAAAATAAGCCAGAATTCCCAATGAGGAAATTACCTTCCCTTTTTCACCCCATAAACCAGACTGTTCCCTCCCAGTGCCCAGCTGCTCCCAGGACAGCTGCAGCAGCGCATGGCAGGACCTGTGGTGCATTTCTGGGCGTGTGGTTTGCCATGCAGCCGGCAGCTGGGAATGCAGCTCAGTGCAGGTGGGATAACAGGGCCCTGCTTGCCTGCAGGCAAAGGGAGACGAGGACTAAATGCTGCTGATAAGAGCATAAGAGGAGAGGAGAAGGGGGAGAGAAAGCAACCTCTGTACAGAGGAAAAGAGAGGAAGAGTTGAAGAGCAAGAAGCAGTTTTGGAAGGAAATAAAAAATAAAGCCCATTCTGAATTTCTAGGCGGTGTCATTCCCATCTCTCTCCACTTATCACCTATCACAGCAAACAATAATTTCATCATATCTCTCAGAAGGGGGAAAGGATATAAAACTAGGAAAGAAACAGCTTGGATCCTGAGAAAAATTTCTGCTTATAACCTGGCAGTTCTCTCACATTGCTGCTGCCTGACACTAGTGCTTTCAGAGAGCAATAACCTTCCCCACATCTGTTTATGTGGAAACTGTCTAATCCAGTCAATTCATTGCAAGGAACAGGCTCTGGCACCCCCACCCACTCCAGCATGAGCCTTTCTTTTGCCTTCCTCATTCACATGGTAGCAGAAGGATCTCAAAGTATTCACTTAGTCCTCAGTTCTCTACCCAGGTCTCAAAAGTCATATTTCACTGTATCAAATACTAAACATGGGATGACATTTAATTTTCAGCTCAGGTTTTATACCATTCCAGAGTAGTGATCTACAGATCTAATGCCCTGATGTGTGCTCTGTATCTTTTCAGCTTCTAACTACACATTTAGAGAAATACCATTGCCTCACCATTCAGCTATTTTAAATTAATTAAAAGGAGACTCAATTTTCACATCCAATCCCAAATCTCTTTGCAAATTTTCAACCTCTGCTTTCTTTAGACACTTTTTTTTCCCCATTTCTCACAGATATCACCTTTCTTGGACTATAAGACATGCAAGACAACAAATTAAAACTGGTTATGCAGAAAGGAGCAGTGTGAGTGGTATTCTCACATATACCTCAGGCAGGTTGGCCTTCCTTTTGACTCATTCTTACAGTATTGTTTGGAGCTCATCTCTCTGTATCTGGTACTTTTTAAGCCTTCAGAGTCCAAATAGAAACCAAACCTCAATTTAGGTTAAAAAATGTAACCCCATTCCAGGGCTGCAGTTCATCTGTAGCTTCAAGTCTCTCTGTGAATATGCCCTCCCCTCCTCCCCCAGAAACTAATCCCTAATTCTAACTTTTCTGGAACTGGACTCCCAAACTCTGTCAATTTACAGAGATGTCTGAGGAACTTGTGACAGTCACCCCTTGCGTTTTTGCTTTTTTTTCTTCTCCTGAGTGGCTGCACTAATGGTTTGAGCCCTTACAAACACCAGAGCAGCTGTACTTGGGTCACATCAAAGGTCCAGCAAGCCCAATACCTCATCTTTAACAGGAGGCAATAGCAGATGCTCATTATAAGCTGCTATCAGTTTACATTACTATGCCAGGCTGCACAAATCACAGCTGAAGCCTCTGACTCATCATCTATCTTGGATTTAGCTGCCCTTGTTACAACCCTCACTCCTGCTTTTGGGGGTGGATGTGGTGGGGAGAAGGTAATCAGTTTAGCTGCAGCTATATGAAAGGAAAAGTGAACTAAAGCCGTTAGACTTTTCCCAGTGGTTTAAATATGACCTCTTTCTTTTTAGTCAGAAATTGAGCCGAGGCTCCAAATTGCTATAGCTATCTGCCTAGCTTCATTCTCCTGCCCCTGCCCTCCAAAATAAAACTATTTCTTCTAAAGACTTATGCATGGTAAACTCACCTGAAAAAAGAAGGAGTGTTTGAATGTGTAAAATAAACAACAGAATTAAAAACCAGGGTTGTTTTACCTTTGCTGGTCTGAGCATGTAGATAATACTTGCAGTAGTGAAAGCTAAAGCTGGAAAATTTTGAGATTAAGGTGATATTTAAATTGGAAGTTGTCCTCCTTTAGAATAGAGTTTTGCACATTTGACAGGGTGTTAGATCCCATAGAAATCTGCATGGATTGTCACCTCTGGGAAAGGCTGTGAATGTGCAGCTTTTTGTTGAAATGGTCATTGTCACTCGGAAATACAGCTAGAGAGAAAAAGTTTGGATCGGTGTTGTGTGGTAAATTAGATCACCTGGTAAATTTTCTTTGTTTAAGGGGCTTGAACATGCTTAAATAACTTACAAACTGTGCTGTTGCTTCATGAAGCATTGGCAAGTACCGAAGTCACTGAAGTAACAGGAGTTACTTCTTCCATAAGGAGGGATATGTACGAAGAGAAACCGCATAAAGTCTGTAATATTGGTATGATGTTAGAATTGCTTGACTACTAGCAGATGACAGGACAGGTTAATATTTTGAATTTGAACTCATTAACTTTATGAACAAACTGTATAATTTCAGCACTAGGCCTGAAATCATCACTGTTTTCCCATCCTTCCCTGGACTTTGGAAGATCATAGAGATACAATCTTCGCCAAATTTTAAGTGCAGTACTAGATGGAAAAAATGAGCTTTAGGCTGAAAGGATGTTTTCATAGAAAGTACTCCTCCTCTTGCAATTTTTTGGTCATTGTCAAAATAACTAAATGCTTGGATAGCACCAGAGCTCTCTCAGTTTATGTCTGCAAAATCTTCCTTGCCCTTCCCTCTTCTAGACAGAAAGACCTATACTTTTCCTTCCATGGAATCTAGTTTTCTAGCCAAGGACACTAGTAAATCGATATTTTTTACTGCTTTTGCATGTGTGTAAATAGCTACGCAGAGTGATGAAGAAAGGGGCTGTGGGATTTTCACGTACTCAGGGTTTTTTTCAAATCCATTATCCTCCATGGTTACAGTGTTTTTTTTTTTTTCTCTTTAGTCCTTATGCCTTCTTTTTGCTACACAGTAAACATTAAAAAAATCCCAAAACTTGAAGGCAAAATTCATAGCAACAGCAGGTTGGAACAACTGCCAGCTTTCAGAAACCGTTGTTTAATTGAAAAGTTATAAAGCAAAAGCAAGTACATGAATTGTAGAAATTGTCTGCATGAAACATTTATTGTGAAAAACTCCATTTCGTAAAGGTAGATGGAAGGACATATTTTATGCAGAAATAAAACAATTTATCTGCTTGCAAAGCTGACATCTTGTAAGCGTGCCTCTGAAGAACAAACTGGAGCATGGAGCTGCAGAAAAATGCAAACTCTACTTGCCAAAGCATTCCTGCATCCACATGAGTGACCTAGGGAGGGAACCAAAGGTGGCACTGAGATGAAATGAATTAACCTGCATCCTCCCATGTGAAGAAGTGTAAATAAAAATCAAAGGGATCTTTATCCCACTGACAATATGGTATGCAAGGTCACGTGGCCTAATATTTTAAGAGGATTAAAGCTAAATCTCTGCAAACTTTGAAATGGCCCAACCGACCCTGTAAGCTTTTCAATTTAAATGGGTGCACAGCATGACTCCTATGATCAGTTAGAATCTGGTAGGATGAGATGTAGTGAAGTGGACTCTGAAACAAGTCAGTCCTGCAGTGATAGGTTTTACACATTATCTGTTAATTTGGAGCTGTGCAGGAGGTGGAAACAATGCAGATCACCAAAAATAAAGCCCATTATGAGGAAAGTTTGTGTGAAAAGGAAAAAAATCCTTCAAATTTATTATTCATCAAATTAGGAACATCATTTCTGTAGTTCTGCTTTATTTCTAGGAGAATTGTAAACACCAGGGTAAGTGGAGCACACAAACCACTTAAACCACAGTTCCATCACTCGTAAAAGCCATAGCTCCCTGAAAACATGAGCAGCACAGAGCAGAAAGCCCTACTGTAGATAGAGAAGAGCAGACTTTCACCAAAACATCTCTGTTTGAACCTCAGATGTTATCACATGCAAGGTGCACGTGGAGTAAATCTATTCACCAGATGGGGAAAATTGCTAATTGTCCAGCAGAACGTAGCCACCAGCTGGCAGGCAGCTACTGACACGCAAACAAGAAGCAATCCCAATAACCACACATAAAAATAGCATAACAACATGCATTCAACCTGAACCATCAATTCTTGTGAGGGGCACAGATGACAGGAAAAAAAAAAAAAAAAAGCATCTGCTCTGAAAGCAGCATGTGAATTTATGTGCTCGTGTTTAACTTGTGTTTTGGGAGCAGTGCAAAATGTTTCCACGTTAAAAGCAGTGGTAGCAAAGCAGCTGGGAGATACATTCCCTCTAATGCTACTGGCTGCCCTTTGGAGCTCAGACTTGAACCCTCACATATGGAAAGATGTGAACATTTGCTTTCCAGAGTACTGTCCCAGACAAGTAGTTTTGAAATAATTGTGCCAACATGGTATCTGCAATTACCTAGGAAATGAAATTGTTGCTGATCTCCTAGAAAGTCTAGAAAGATTCAACAATTTTGGCATGCGTGCAGAACCCTTTTAGATCTTTGAAAATGACTCTTTTCTGAAAAAAAAATTAGAAAAATTTAAATTATTTATGGAAAAGGGGTTGCTGATGAATTCTGATTAGCTCTGTACCTTTTATCCTTCCATGAGGAAATGCTGATGTGGAGACGCAGCGTGTCCTTTCCCTTGCCACAGCCAATGCTTTTTTTGTAGCTCTTTCTTGTCCACTTTCTTCCAGCTTTCCTGTGGCCTCCATTAAAAAAATTCATGAGCTAGCCGAGAGACCTTTGGGTGAAACGGGAAACTACAAGAGAGACAGCATATTTTCAGGAAAAATTGAAAGGAGTATTTAATCAAACTTTTAACTCAGGTTCGCTCAGGAGGCAATGTTCAGAATGCATGGACTGGGACTCTCCCAGTGACCCTTAAGACAACAAGCGGCTTTCAAAGTATTTTTTTCTTCTCAATGTTATTCAGTGCCAATGTGTTCCCAGAGGCTTCCTCAGTAAAATACAACAGAGGCAGCAGGACCAAGAAACTGCAGTGTGGGCTGAGCATTCTTCAGCTACAGTTCACTAGCTCGGAACTGCCCCGTACATCTCTGTGTCCCTGAGAGGTCAAAACAGAAGGGTTAGGGGGCTGTTAAGTTAAAGAAAACAACAACAAAAATACTCAAGAAAACAGTATTTCTAAAAGGCACATTCAAGTAAGCAACATTCTACATAATAACCCAGTTTTGGGCACCTATCTGAAGATCTTAATTAGCCCATTCTGCTGTTAATTTCACATATCCCGTCTTTGCCTTCAGTATCTTTATAGAATAATTTTCAAGCAACTACATCTATGTTTAAATCCGTATCCATCTAGGCAGGATATGATTATGATTATTTATGATTAGTCCTCCAAGCATTCCCTCTTGATCATTGTAAGGAGACTGAGAAATTAACCCGCTGCACTCCTGTCCCTAAGTAACCCCCTGCACCCCACTAAAATAATAAATGCTCTTTTCCCAACAAACTTTTTATGGGTTATTTTTTCTTTTCTGATACACTGTTAGTTTTAGAGAACAATCTCAATGTTTTCACTTGAAAGAAGATTAATATCTTTTTATTCATAGGTATTCTTGGGACAAAATGTCAGTTTGCAATTTGGGACCTGTGGGTTCATCTGTTACTGTGCTGGGTAAGGTCCCCAGGGACTGTCCCTGACAGTGTTATCTGTCTGAAGTGACAGCTGCCAGTGCTCTCAAGACTGGAACAGGCATGGCACAGGGACATTGGGATGCCACTCTGGGTCACCCAGCCATCTCCTTGTGGGATCAGAAGAGCACACCATCCCCCAGCTTGGAACTCACAGCCACAGCTTTGGCCCCTGTGATACAGTCAGAAGAACAGGTTTATCTTATTGGAGCAGGGCTGGCCATCAAATGTCCCCCAGACAGCTCACAGTGTCTGTGCATCTTATTATCCTCCTTCCCTCCTTTCTGCCATGCTCACAACTCCCCTTGCCTACTGCAGCCTCTTCCCAAATAAACAGCAGTCTTTTTATTTTCCCATGGCTGCCAGTTTTGTTACATCTACACCCAAGTAAAGTGTTACTGATGCAATTACCTAGGCACTGGTGACCTTGCAGGACTATGGGCAGGAAGGTCCCAGCACTCCTCAGCTCAGATAGCTGTGAAAACTGACCATTGCTCATGTATATCCTCCTTAGCCACTGCAAAATCCATCCATCCATCCATCCATCCATCCATCCATCCATCCAT
>VYZP01009425.1:2035-20212 GCA_013400635.1 Hypocryptadius cinnamomeus
ACACACACACACACACACACACACACAAAGAACAATAGCAGTAACACCTACCAGGTGTAGGAGATTCTGTTGGTTCAGGCTTCACACTTGCCCCTATGAGAAAAAAAATACTTACTATAATTGTATACTTTCTGTCTGAAGAGAAGATATTTACTGTGACTGACAGGCATGTTTTAGTACTGACATTGACTTTCATGGCTAGCAACAGATTTAATGCTAAAATGTAGAAGGAACTAAGTAACCTAAATCTCCTATTTTTGGTATAATATTCAATTTTAAATATGCAGTCTTGTTCCCTGAGGCTATTCCTTACATGCAAAGTATTATAAATAGCTTGAACTTTACCTGAATCAAGTAATTTTTTTACTCATTGAAAGCAGTAAACCTTATGCCCCAAAGCATTAACTCTGTTAAGACAGTTGTCCTGGGTCTCCATCTCTCTCTCTTCCCCTGGCCACAAATACTTGAATTCTGATTTAAACCAGAGGCAGCAGGAATGCAGGCTGGGTTATCATCTGATTGGGAGCCCTAACTACTACAGCATGAAGTTCTTTCCATCTTCCTCTGGTTGAGAGTAACTTCTACCTTGATCTTACAAATTTCCTTAGATAAAATCTCACTGGAAAAGATCTCAAGAAATTAAGTGGTCCTTAATGAAAAGAAAAACTTTAGACTAAAGAATTACCATTTGTTTTTGCTACGGCATCATGGAGATGGGATCTTGGATGTCATCATTAGTATCTCAGGAAAGGAACTTATTATACAGAAAAAACTCTGTCAGTTTAGGCTTACCGATTAATTTTGTATTAAAATGTAATCTTACTAGTAATAGCATTTATTAAGAAAATCTATGCCTAAGAAATCTTACCAATAAAAGGCAGAGCTGATATTTATTGTCAATAATCTAATGCAAGATCCTTATTTTGCTCCTCTCCATCCCACTATAAGAATGCAGTAAAACACTTAAATGTGCTGCACTTTCTAAAAAGCTCAAATGTAGATAGATGCACTGCTAGTGAAACTCAAGTGTTCCCTAAATTATAAATATTGTCTTGATATCTTCAGTAAATAAAAATAATCCAAACACATATTTCCTGAGAATTTAGCAAGTAATCAACATGTGAATATAGAAATAAAGTATCTTGAAACCAGTCTTCATCCTCAAACTACACATTCTTAGCAGACAAAGCAGCACCTGAGGCAAGTGAAGGAGGGAACTATTCCTATAAAGAGGTTTTGAAATTTTTCATTTCTTACAATTAAGATAAAAGTCAACCAAGAATATCTTATTACACTAATACCCAGGAGTGAGCAATACCTTTTCTTATTTGGCAAATCCATCCATACATATAATCACAGTGCCTGTCATTCCAAAGCATGCTGGAATCACCACTGATCTCTGTACAAAGTTCAACTCCTTGATAATTATTTGGTTCTCCAAAGCCCCAGTTTTCATACCTCACCTATGACAGAAGAAGTTTTGTGAAGATTCTGCTATATGGAAATAAAGTAAGGGAGAGAGGAAGGAGACAGCATCAAAGCACAGACCTACAAATTGCTCCTATTTTCAGGTTAAAAACTTAGGAGGAAACAAGAATCCTCCTGTGCAAATGCTGACACTTCAATTTTTTTTCAGATTGCCAATGGATTGCAGTTTAAGTAAAAGTTGTTTTTGTACACACTTGGAAGAATATAAACATCTTTTATGGGACCTAAATTCTTTAAAATACATTTAATAACAATGTTGGGGCATGCTACATCTTGATATTAAACTAATTAAATATACAATATGAGTAGAATAGGATATTATTCAGATGCAATAAAAACGTTGACATTTGCCTCAGAAGAAGTATTACTGATATTCTAATTTTCCTATATAAAATCCAGTTTCAGGTTTCTGTACTGTAAATCCCCATCAATATATCTTGACCAACCTTGTATCAAGTACACGTATATCTCCAAAATCACTTTCATTTCTACAGTTTTATACCTTACTTCAAAATGCAGTAAGACCAACTGGCATTAAAAAAGTGTCTTCATCTCCATGGAATGTAAGCTATTGCAGATAATGAGCAAAGAAAAGAACAACTAAAGAAGGACTATTTTACACAAAAAATCCTCACATTCATAAGAATATCCTTTTAATCTGCATGTATTTAGTTTCCTTGTTGATTCAATGTGTATCTTCTTATCAAAAATCAGTATGTTTTAGCCAAAAATATCAAGCCATGAAATTGCTATTCATTAGCTTTCCTAAAGAGTGCACAATACAGGGGGTTATGATTAAGCATAAAAATACACAGAAACACATACACTACACATAAATAAGACGCACAGGGAATGCAAAGTAACAGGTGTGGAAATTTAAATTACTCACTGGAGATCCATCACTCCAAGCAAAGCCATCATCAGGATTCAAGTAATATAAACCCATCCAGAAATTCTGGTGGTAATAGCCATTGTTTCTTAAAAAAAAAAAAAAGTACCAATACTAAGAAGGGTATTACAATATTTTTAACAATATATCATTTACTATGGTTAAGGGAATAACATAATGCTGTTAAAAACAATAAAAACCAAGGTGGAAATAAATTAAAATGCAGCTGCTTCTAGCTGTTATCATTATGCATTAACTCAGATTGAAATACAGATCATGAAAATTATCAGATACAACTCCTGTACATAAAGTGGCTTAATACTTTCGTATAATGGTTCGCTGGCCACTGTTGCTCCATTTGTCAACTCCTCATTTTCTCTGTAAAGGCACTTACAGCTTTCAAACACAGAGTTACTTTCTGCATTTGAATCACATTTTAAAAATATCAACTAATCCTTGTCTGCAAGCAGACAGACTTTACTGATTAACCTGAATATATTCAGTTAGTTTGTGGCAATGATGTATATGAGACTTCTTCCTTACTGTAAATACACAACTGGGATTCTAGTAGGGTCATGGCATTTTGCAGGGCCATGATGTTTCAGTCTTGCCTCTTGGTTAGCCAAGCTGATTTTTATCCCAAAATGTTTTGGGATGTACAAGATCCTTGAGCCTGGTTTGTTCCGGTCATATTGCAAGTGTTAGCTTTTCATTTTATTTAGAAATGTCACACCTGTTTTTTGCAGTTCAGGCACTTACTAACCTTATTTACCTTCCTTATGTAAGAAAAAAAATAATCTGAAGTTGCCTCTACTTCTTTATTTGTTCATAAAAGTGCCCCAAAAAAACCAACATATTATCCAGATTTATTAAACTGTTACCATTTTTGTACACTTATGTGAAAATGACTGGCATCTGTAGTAATTTTATAATATCAACAACTCTACAGTAAATAGCTTTACTTCAGATGATAAATTTTGCCTTAACTGGATACCTTGCAAATGCCATTTCAGCACTAGCTTTTGAGGTTATTGCTGCTAGTCATACAACTACACCAGCTCTACGCTTTTGCTGTGTGTTTGACACAGACACAGAATGAAGACTGGCTTATACAGAAGCAAACACAAAAACAGCCAAGAAGAAACATTTCAGGAAGCTCAGAGGTGACTGAAGTGAGCCGCTGGGGCCCATGGACACTCACGCGATGGAGCGCCAGATGACGTACTGCTCCTCCTTGCCGTTAATGGAGGCCAGGTCTCCTCCGATGGACCGGCAGAACTCCTGCGACTCCAGCCACGTCTTCTTGTGCTCTGCTCTGGAAAAAGGCTGAAGAGACCATTTTGGCATCAGACAAAACAGACCATATAGAGCACAAGATCAAGAAATATTAGCTACCCAAAAGCAATTGATTTACAATTATATTCTGTGGGGATTTCAGAAACTCTGAGTACAGAGCTTAGGAATGTTCTCCTGAGTGAAACACAGGCTTGGAATGGACTCTTCAAGTCAAGTTAGCACACTGCATTGCTGATAGGAGTGTCTACTGCAAGACAGCAACCAGACCACAAACCAGAACTGTAATTTAAGAACAAAAGGTCAAACCTGAAGATTAGTCTTTAACAGAATAAACAAAACCATGAGCGTTTCAGTAGAAAGGAAGAAGACTTCTACAGATTATCTGGAAAAAAGATTATGAAACAATAGGACACACATATGCCAAATTTATTGGGATCACAGAATATTCTGAGTTGTAAGAGACCCACAGGTATCATCAAGTCCAACTCTTAAGTAAATGGCCCATAATGGGATCAAACCTGCAACCTTGGCTATGCTCTAGCAAACTGAGCTAATCACATGTATGTGAAGCAAATAGAAACTACCTTAATGTAGCAATAACCAACATACTTACTTTGAAACAGAAGCTAATACGATTGCTTGATTCCCAGCCTTCTGGACACCGGGGAATAGGAGTTGTTGTGGGAACAGGTGGAAGTGTCACTCCTTCTGCCCACACTTTGCATATGAATTTTGCCTTTTCTTCACATTTTATTACATCCCACAATCCACCTGCTATTCCAGTCCTCATGGCAACACAGCCTGGCTTTCTTCCTGATTGTAAACAGGAATGCACAAGTATGTAATTTAGGGTGTTATAAGAAGTTAGAAAATTTTATAGTCTATCCTGGCAGAAATAAAGTCATTGTACAGAGTCAAAAATATTTCTGTTAGAGCAGGTCCCTGGGAGGACCACAAAAATTATCAGAAGGCTGGAACACCTCTCCTACAAAGAGAGGCTTAGGGAGTGGGGCTGTTCAGCCTGGAGAACAGAAGACTCCAGGGAAACATTACCTTGACTACTCAATATCTAAAGAGTGCTTATATGGTGAAGAGAGACTTTTTTACCAGGGCTTATAGTGACAGAACAATAGACAATCATTTTAAAATGAAAGAAGATAGATAGTGGAGGGGCACAAGGAATTAATATTTTTTTATTATGAATGTAGGGAGTAAGTGGAACAGGTTCCCTGGAGAAGTTGTAGATGCCCCATTCACGAAGGATATCAAGGTCAGGTTGGACTTGAATTTGAGCAACCTGGTCTAGTGAAAGCCGTCCATGGCAGGGGGTGGGGACTAGGTGATCTTGAAATGTTCCTTCAACACAAACCATTCTGTGATTCTATGATTCTAATTCATGAAGAAAAAAAAAGGCGAAAAAAATCTGTAGTTCTTCCACTCTCCAATACTGAATTTTGTCTCACACCAAATCACCTGCACTAGCTGACTCTAGCTAGATCATAACATTAGATCCAAGGAATTCTCCCCTAAAACTGACTGTGGTTAGAGCTAGTTTCTCAATTTTTTCTAATTTGACTTAAAATTTTCAAGAACTAAGTATATATAAGCCTACGTAGCCTTACCACTTCACCTGACACATTCAAATCAGCAATTAGGTACTGGAATTAAACAGAACCCCGTCTCCATTGTGACAGATTTTCAGGTACCAAGCACTATACATCATCTGATTTCTCACTTAATTTTTTTAAAGTACCTCAATTCAAAATTAAACAGAATCAGAGGACCTCCTGAAAGGCATATGCAACATACCAGAACTTTGAACACCAATAACCACCTGCTTTCTGATGTGATCATGTCAGATGACCTCCCATTGCTATATTTTGGCCCTCTTGTCCTACCTTACAATCCCATTTTCTCTAGGACTCAGAGATACTTCATGCATGCTGATATCCCACACACTCAGAACATGCAGTGAACAAGTGTGCTATGAGATATGGCTGAGCAGGCAGGACCTGCAAGGAGGGTCACTAGGCCTGCCGAGATTGCTCCTCCAGAGCAGTAGAGGCACAGACTTCCCCAGAACAGTTGCAAATCAGAAACTTGATCTCAATGAAAAGTTTCTTTCCAAACTCATGCTAAAAACTCATTTCAGCACTAGGCAGGAACTTACCAGCCATGCTGGATTCCTGGGGAGAGCAGCCTGATGTATTTGAAAGCCATTGGCCATTATGTCATCAAGAGAGTGCTAAGGAAAAATCTTCAAGCAGTGAGCGACTTATTTCGGGCCTTGGACCAATTAAACAGCACCAAGTCATACCTACCAGGCATTTCAGAATTCCAGTGTGTAAATAAGACAGATTCACCATTAGACCACTTAAATGTTCCCTTTTCTTCTATATCTGAAAGCCCAATCCAAAAGTATCTTTCTGTTTTCAGCCCAACCAGGCTGGTCAGATAGGCTTGTTCATATCTGTTAAGAAATCAGTCAGCAAATTAATGTTGTTAAATTTTTTTTTTAAAGTTGCAAAAGGCTTGTTTTTCTCTCAGAATTACAGCTGCACGTTCTTGAAAGCATAGCTTGAAAGGATCTTCTTTAGCAAAGAATATAACAAAACCATTAAATAATAGATATTTTGTAAGCTTCAATATCAGAGTATTTTGCTTTTTCTCAGATGCCTAGTGAACAAGATGGCCTAATCTTGGACTGAACAGGAAATTGATGGCAAAGAAGAAACCTGACATTCCTTATGTTTTATACCACTTATTTTGTGAGTTTCTAGTACTCTTGTATTTCATTACTTCTTGCTTTAGACAAATCCAAAACTGAAAAAGAAATCTCAGCATTACTGAAGTTACAAAAAGTAGAGGCTAAATTAGTATGATACAAAATTATAAAACTAAGGAAGACAGTAAATTAGATCCAGTGATTGGGCAAGTCAAGTTATATTTAGCAAACAAACCTATGTAGAGGTAAAGCATGTCATAGTTCGCTATGGTGTTTAAAAAAACATCCCCTAAGAAATCAGAGCAAATTAAAAAAGCCTCCTCCTAACAAGGTGTAGTCAGAAGGCCACACTAATGTTAAAACATTTTTGTGGCAGCTGCAGTGCTATGTTTATAGAGCTACCATTTGTGACAGCTGGAGCTTTCACAGTAGAACATACCAATTTTGATTATACAGAAACAAATAACAGATTGTGTAAAACATCAAGTCATCTGCAAGAAAAACATTTTGTTTCTTAAATTTTTTATTTTTCCTATATCTCACATAGAGCAATGTGCACCACTTCTCCAGAAATTTTGCACACACTGAACCCTGTCTGCATTGTGGTAGATTTTCAGGTACCAAGCACTTTACATCATTTGATTTCTCACTTAATCTTTTAAAAGTACCTCAATTCAAAGACCAGATAGTTGAAAACTATATCCTCTTGCTCATTTGTACTACCTTCTGAAAGGATTTCAGAGCCATATCTCTTCATTTAATAATCAAAATTGGATTCCATATTTCTTACTCAAGTTAGCCACCACAATTAAGAATTAAAAGATATAGGTCTGCTTTTTATTTGAAAAAAAATCTATATCAATACCAATTTCACAGCCATGACCTACTTTCAGTATAAACCAGATTCCTGGATTTGAATTTACATGTAAAAACTGTGAGAAGGTCTGTATCAACAGATAGCTGCCCTCTGAAGCTAGATTTTTGTCCAATCAGAGTCTTTATTCTGATATGTAGGTGATGCTAGAAGTTGAATCCTCATGTGACCCTCTCAGACAAGTAGATGTTTACATACCTGTCTTCAACTGTTGCTAAAAAAGCCTGATGCTTTCCACAGGTTTGATTTGCTTGAGAAAATGTTACAAATGTATTTCCAATGAAGTAACAATAAAAACCATGTCTTTTCCAGCCCTGTCAAAAAAAAGGTGAAGTGATCACAAAGGGAAAGGGAAAAGGAAAGGGAACCAACGAAACAGAAAACTAATGTATACCACCATTACCTAACCACTAGTCAAAAGAACAGTGTAACTGAAAAAATCATAGTGGAAGCAGACAGGATCAAATCCTTTTAGAATTTTGTTTCATAAAACAATTTTTCATATATAATTAATTTTCAATCAATGTATTTCACTCACAAAGGGATGAGAGGTTTTGCTGTGCACTTTTTGTGCTCCGAACAGGATTATAACCAGCACACAGGCATCATGAAATCACAAGGATAGTCTTGAAAAGCAAGCTTCAGCTTGAATTTTCAGAAAGGGAATGACACCTCAAACAAGTTTGTTTTTTCTTAGCTAACATTAAAACTCACTCCCAAAGTTTTGTCATTCAAGTATCATTTACTCAGGAACATGCTCTCAGAGAACATTGCTGTGATCAGCCACAGTTCACAAAAAATTTTCTTCTGATGGTTTTTAATTTCTCACTTTTGAGAGACTTTCTTTCTACAAGCATGCACTTAGTTCTGTAGGCAATGGTAACATCCGTAAGTATGAGGAACCCTTTATTTCCTCCAACAGTTGCAAGGATTCCAGGTACTTTTTACAAATACTGAGAATAATCATCAAATACTTTTTCTGAAGCTGAGTAAAGCAGATTTGGAAGAAAAGGCAATTTCTTCAAGGAAAACAAATAGTCAATAAGATTTCCTATGACATAATAAATTTCAGTAGTTTTTTGTAATTACTGGGTGTTATGTCATTAGAAAGCAAGCAAGTAAAAAATAGATCTGCTGACAATTCAGAAGAAACACAATAGATTCATTTTATTTGGCCAGTGATAATAAGTTATTCAAAGTAGAGAGCACTGCCAGAGACCACAACAAAGCCCTGAGAACAGTATTTAGACAGGGACACCCTTCCTGCTATGAACAATTTTGTAGAAAACTGTAGCCAGAGCTCAAGTGCAGCTGATGGTATAGGCAAATTCTTCAGGGAAGCTTGAATGCTAATCAAGGATAAATGGTCTGCTGCAGGGATAACAGGTTTGGTTTAAGTTCTGGAAAAAGAAAGTGAGTATAAAGAGCCAAATGACAGTCATAGATTAGATTAGTCATATTTAGTCATTCTGCCATAGAAATGGGAAGGCAAACTCTTCTGATTATGATGAAACAGAACCTATTTTTCACGTTTTTTCTGCCACCTAGGTGACAGTTTCTCTTTATCATTCTTAGCAGCCTATACAGATGAGACAGCTTTTTCTTCACTTACTCTCTGGCAGCCCATGTCAATAGTTTCCTCTTCTGTAGGAGCATCTGACATAGGTTTCCTTTTACAGATGTAGCCAATTTTCTTTTCACAAGAATGGTCTGCCCAAAATCCATCCTGAACATACAAACAGAACCTCAGTCAACTGGGCTTTAATCTAAAAAAAGAGCTGGTTTATATTTCCAAGTATTTAATCATTTTTTGCTGGCTTTCAATGGAGAAAATCCTTCCTCTAAGTTCAATATATAATTCCAACGTCATTCCTATCTCACTTCTTCTGAAGCTGATTTACCACTGACTTACACTTTGATTATTTACCCTTCTGAAAAGCAATCGCTTGAGAGTGACCGCAATACACCATCTTTACAAAGACTACTGATTTAATAATCATGTTGGAGAAAAGGGAGATATCAGCTATCCCCAGAGAAATACAGCTCTAACAGCAAAAAAACAACACCAGAAGACTGCATTCCTTAGTTAATACTTACACAAAACTTTGAAGATGCGAAAAGTTCTTTGTAAGTTAGAATTAATATTCTTATTCCTCATACTGCAGGTTCTCAGAAGAAACAATGACATTCAGTGGGAGTTGTACTGAAAGTAAGGAACATGACACCATGTTCCCAAAATATTTTACGTACATTATGCCTGAACAGATGAACTAAGATATTAGGAGACAAAGGGAAACTTGTGCACCGTTCACCTGTGCCTTGAAGACTACACCTTTACAACTGTAATTTCATAGCAGTTGATAGGAATTTCTTCCTTTTTTTTCCATTTGTTTATTCTTTAAAACCCCCTCCCTGCCAAACATGTAAAATAATCATCACATTAATACACAGACACTTGCGTCACAATAGTCCAAGTTCTCAAGACTCTCAAAAAACCCTGCCTCCAGCAAAAACTCTCCCAAAGCTCAACACTTCTGCCTACAACAACAAAGCCACGGATGTTCACCTGGTGCTTGTGTCTGTCCTGTGCTTACTGCAAGGAAAGTCCATTGGTGGTTATCACATCATTCCCTACCATGTCTTTCTCATAAGGTTGGCAGACCCTTCAAATAATCACCCAAATCTCTGACCTTCTCAGACTGGGAGAAATCAGCTTTGCAAAACCTTCAGACTTCTTCAACACAGGAAAACCGACTCTGAAGCTGTGGGTCTCTGTAGGCACACAGTTTGTGGTAATTGGGAGTGGAGCTGCAATGGAGCCTCATCCCCAATGGGTACAGCTGTGAAAAGCAGGTGAGCAGCACTGACAGCAATGAGCCATAGAGTGCCCCCGTGCACTGACCAGCCACCAAAGGGAACAGAGGTGTCCTAGGCTGAGAAGGAAGTGAGGTTGTTTTTGGGAGGTTGTGGTCAAACCAATCAGTGCTTGGATTTGAATATTGGCACCTGGTTTGGCCACTGAAGGTGTGGACCGCCTCTGAGAACACACAGGGGTTAAAAGAGCGGAGAATGCCCAGGAGAACCCTCTTGGTTTCGGTCCCTGAAGGAGGTCAGAGCTCCCCTGCCCAGCCAGGGCTGGGCGAGGGAGGGGAAGCCATGCGGCCTGGTGAGGTAGGCTGGAGCCTTGGGCAGAGAGGGGGAATGAAGGCCCTGCAAGATGGAAGGGTGGAGGACAGAGAGAGGCATCCAGCCCCCCCCGCATCCCCCGGGAGAGAGACAGAGACAGAGAGAGCNTCAGCTGTGTTTCCAGGGGAAGCCTATGGTGCAAGGGGGGGACTCCTCTCTCCCTGATGGACTGAAAGTTGATTATTTGAGGGGTGGTTATGGACTGAAAGTTGATTATCTGAGAGGAGGGAGGAGGAGGAATGTATTTGGAGGGTTTTCATTCTGAAGGGGTTTTTTTGTATATATATATTGTAGTTAATAAAGTTTTTTTTCCCTTTGTTCCTAAGCTGGAGCCTGCTTCCCTCTATTCCTCGTCATATCTCACAGCAGCCACTGGGGAAAGTGTATTTTCATGGGGGCACCGGCATTGTGCCAGTGTCAAACCATGACAAGAGGGCACACAGGTGCAATGCATGAACAATGAGGGGTATAAAAGGCTGGGCTAAAGAACAAGAAGGGCAGATGCTTGAAGCCTTCTGAAGTGATAGGATGTTACTCTGTATAGGCAGGTGCCTGGAGCCTTCTGATGAGGTATGGTGTTAGTCTGCTTGGGTTGAAGCATCCTGATATTGTATGTGATGCTCTGTGTATTGTGGCCATCATGACTGTGACCTATATTGTGACAGGTCTCTAGCTGCAGGAAGAACATTTGCTGCTTTTCTGTAACTATGTCTTCAGTGGGAAATTCATGTAGTGATTTCTAGATACTTCTCACCATGTCTTATGAGCTGCCTTTTGTGAATGTATCTCTGTTCTCTTACTTTCTTGTTAACTAAACCCAAATGCTTCCTTGAAAAAGGTGGTGTTACAGACAGGGGTAGGCTTTGTTCCATAAAAATAAGTGATAGACTCAGATGGCTTCCACCAAGGACTGATCAACCCAAAAAAATCAACAATGGAAACATAAATATATGTAGGTAGGTAAATGTCAGCAAACTGAGAAGGTCAACTTATAGTTAGGCATTGTTAATTTTGCAAAATAAGAAAATAATACCTTTGGTATATGTACATGCTTTTTTCCCTCCTGATAAAATAGGCAAATTCTAAAGGAGTTGTTAAGTTTAATACTTTTAACTCTTACAAAAAGGAAGAATACAACATCAACACAGACTGACTTTTATGCCTGGTATTATCTCTGTTCCTGTAACACTCCTAGGTCACTGATCATTGCCAGATTCCAGAAGACAGCTCTTTCAAAGCAGCCTTTAAATTGTAGGTATACAGTCACTCAGGAAAGGCTTTCACTAATGCCACTGCTAAATACTTTACTACTTTTCTCACAGCTCTTTATGTACAAATACAAGCATAGCAATTAAACCACCTAGAAACAAGATTTATAACTTTACCTAGAAAAATAAAATTAAGATTTCTATTTTCTTCTAAAGAGAGTGCTTCTCTCTAGCATCAATAAAATTTGCTAGTGCAATTTTTAAAAGTGAATCCCATACTCAGTCAAAACAAAAAACCCAAACATATCCAAAATGTCTTTCTAGCTTCCTGAAAAAACCCATTTACATGTTTGTCTGCTTCCTGGTGTAATTATAAGATTCTTTTAAAACTCCACATGCACAAACTGAAATCCAGAAGTGTGGATCTTGGGGGCAGTTGCCACTACTTATCTGCTTCTCAGGGAAGACAGTGAAATTTTCTGGCAACCTCAAAAAATGAATTCCTGACTCTAAAATAGGCTGCTTCAAGCAGTAATATCCCCATTTTAAAAATTATTTTTTATTATTTCTTCTTTCATAAAAAAAGCCCAAATGATAAATGAAATTACAAGACAATTTAGTCAATAGCTATGTGACTTTACCTTTCCCTTCATAACAACACAGTCCTCTTGCCTGTTGTTGGCATGAGTGGGTTCTCCACGAAGCCATTTAGTGTAGGTGACAGGTGTTCCATCACTCCATTCAAAATACATCTGAACCTTGAGGTCATTCAACCCAATCCACAGCTCATCAGATGGCTCTAAAACATACAATTAACAATCCTGTCACATAATGTGAAATTTCATCTTTGTGGAAAAGAAAAAAATTTATTCTCAGGAAGTTGACAAGGCAGCCAGGAAATTAGGGTTCTCAGCCTCATAGAGGTCAGACTGATTCTCATATACCCACTCCAGTCATCAGGAAAGGCCACTCACCAAAGTGGCAATAAAATAAGGGTGTTCAACTTCACAGAAAACAACCAAAATACTCCCTTTTCTGAATTATATTGCAACACAACTAGGTTCATGTTCTTTTGTGATTCAAAACTCTTTTAATGAGATATGGATAAACACCTAAATAAAATGTTACTTCCCCTTTTCCTCCTACTTTTAGTACAGTGAAGAAAGAAATGTCCTCTTTTCTAAAGTTAAGACACCCAGTGATGTCTTTTAGAGCTGAAAACCAGAGTACTTGCAAATTTTTCCATTATATGTGTTTCTATATTATATTTCATTTCAGAGTAAAGTGAAATTAATGTGGTTGTTGGGGTTTTTTTCACTTTACAGTTAAAGGAGTTAGCTGTTGGCTTCTGGCTTGAAGGAAACTGCAGGACTGGTCAAGGAATTTACTTCACACTATCTGTTTCTGAGAGGTTTCCTATTCTGGCCAACCAAGATACTGCAAATATCACCCTTCCAGCTGGTCACTTGAATGACAGAGGGTCAATCCTCTGTCCTTTCTCCTTCCCTCCCTTGACTCTCTTGCCTTTATTGCACCTAAGTGCAATCAGCCCTCATAGCTCATCCCTTACCATTTCTCCACCCCTAAGCTCTCAGGCTCCATTTTCAAACCACACCTTTACCCTTTCTTGCAGATTGCCTTTTATGCTCAGAAGCCTCTCAAAATTACATTTCAGTACCCTTGTTTAAACTGTCTTCTGTGAACACATTGAAAGCTGATCCAATTCTACTGCCCATCATGCTCCCATTCCCTCCTTGCCCACTGCTATCCATGCTTTTTAATTTCTTTTTTGTTCAGTTGCCTCTTAAAATCTTTCTGTGTTAACTGAGCATTTAGCACAGCAGAGGCATTGTCCATGCTCAGAGCTCCTACAGTGGTGGGCTCACACATGACAATATGAACAATAAACAACATTCTTCCACAAAATAACTACATCAAAGCCATCTAAATAAGCCATGTAAATCTATGGAGTCTCTTCCTACATAACATTTTTTCCCTCAATAGAAGAACTGCTGCTTCTTTGCAATCATCTCTACAGCTGTATGACTAAATACCAAGAGAGTTTTTTCCAGCAATTTGTTGCTGCTTCCCATTCTCAGTCATGCACTGGGCCACATTTGTGCCATGTCACATGCTGGACTTCCGTGTAAACATCCAGAATGCACTTCTTTATTCTTCATGTTCCTCTCTAAAGTTCTCCTTTGTGGGTGATGCCAACAAAAGCTCAGCTACCATGACAATATTCATCTCGTTGTACCCCTTCTTCCTTTGTTTTATCATGAGACTGTGAATTGTTTGGCACAAAGATAGACTTTTGTTTTCTTTCTGTACGGCAGTGGTCTGGGGCAGACAAGATTTTTCTGGTCACTGCAATACATGGTGTTCTCCTCTCAGTGGTGAACAAGGGTCATCCGACACAGTCATAAATTGTCGTAAAAGGCTTCTTTAGTTGTTGCAATTTTACTCCTCTGAAAAGAACACTTTCAAAATAGTCTGTTGCAGCTAGTGTGTCATTTGTGAGAAGCCTGGTTTCCTCCAGGATTATTTGTCTTTCAAAAACAGAACAGCAGTTAGTGCAGGAAAGGTCTTTGGAGGAGGTACCAAACTATGAAATAACCTACTTTGCATGTGTAAGGTGAAAATACAACTAGTTTCCTTTAGAACCTAACTTCTATCAAATGTCCTAATGTCTCATCAATAGGTCCCACCTTTCCCAAGGAAACCTTTTGAAAGCGTAAAAGTTTCATGGAAGAACAAGTCACTCTTTCAGGAATGTGAAGATAAGCACAAGTTGCTGTGGAGGTAGCTAGGATACAAAAGTAAAGTGCATCAGCTGTTTTATGATTTCCACTCCAGGATGCTGCTAAGCTGCAGCTCAAAGCACATGGCTACACTTTAAGTGAATGATAAACTAACTCATCTTTACCTGGTGCTGAAAGCACACATAGGATCAGTCACTGCCAAGAAGCACATGTAGGTGTGAACCTGCTTCTTCCATCAAAAAGCAGTTAAGTGTTCCTTCATGCAAGAGTAGGCCCATGTAAAGCAACAGGAACCATGAAATTGCCTCAGAGTCAGCATGGCTGCATTCTCCTAATGAACACATCTTGCACCTGCAGACTAACTTGCCTTGCAACAGCTCAAATATGTGCTCACAAACCAAGCACATAAATACTGTATTTAATATGGGGCACATCTGAATCCATATACTGGGACAGATGCATTCTTTTTTCAGGAGAAACACAACCAGCATGACTTGAGACACAAGGACATGGCAGTGTTCATAATATGACACAGATCTTCCCAAACTGTCTTGGACCAGCAGACCTCACTTCCTCCCATTTATTTTTGAACATTGATTGTAAAATCCCTTTATCTTATGAAAAAGTTTTAAATTGCTTTAACCTATATAAAAGAAGAAAGGAAGGAGAAGCAGACCCTAAGAAATAAGAGTTTGGAGATAATGCAATTTGCATCACTGGCCACAGCTTTTTAGTGGCAGTAATGCCTGTTTGGGTTTTGTGCTCCTATTCTGTGTTCTTGTTTTCTCTGATTTTTTAGTTTAAAACTAAAGTCATTTTGTGCTCTCTGGTCAGGACAATTATAGGGTATTATTATATCCTCTTCTGTGTTTTATCTTCCTCTGATTTTTTTAAATTTAAAATTTAACTCCTGCACCCTGTGATCAGGACAATTAGTATTTTTAAACAGTCTCCTCATTTTATAAACAGGTAACACACGTTCAGAACATCTTCTTTACTTAGTAAATATAGATACATGTTACTGTGAAAAAATACTCACGGTACCCAAGTTGAGAAATAACAAAGCTGTATTCTTCAACATTATGGATGCTTGCCAGATCTCCATCCTCTTTCCTGCAAGATGTTAAGGCATCTTTCCATATTTTGGGGTCCCTATGAATTATGTAACAGTGACCAGCATATGACATCCATTGGTCGGGACACCTAATAGGCACATTAGTCTCTGAAAAGAAAAATTGCCATGAAGAGTTTCAGAATTCCGTTCCTAACTAAAGAGTAAACATCACATCAGAAAATATTTAACAAAAAAATTTTATCATATATTTTCATCACAAAGAACAGCAGAGATTAAAAATATGCACAGTGATAAAAATCTGCATGAATGATTAAAAGCCGAAGCTTCCACACTGTTTTTAAAGAACACTACAGCTGCAAACAAGTGCTTGCAACTTGAGAAAAGACAATTAAAACAGTTTTGTCTTTTATATGCATGCATATATACATACTAAAATGTAAGGTCTGCAGAATGGTGCTTTATAATTTTTCTACACTGATGTCAGCTTCTATCAGAAGAAGGAGCAATGTGTTTGTTTAACAGTGCGATGTATCCCACAGAAATGTTTAAATAGGCACCCAAACTCATGACCAGTCAGGCCCTTGTTGCAGGCACATACTCTGTTTCAACTGGATGATACTGATGATTAATAGATACTTAGTGTCACAACACACATTTCTATTACAAACAGTACCTGCTCTTTCACACCTGCAACTAAAAAGTGCCAGCACGTTCTCACAAAGTTAGAGTAAGACTAAACTTTTTTCCCCAGGACAAGGGGATCAATGCTTGGTCGGAGACTTCTCAAGTCTTCCTCAAGGAGAGGAAAAGGTGAAATAGAGGGTGGGGGAACCCCAGGAAAACAAACTGTACGTGGTGATGTTGGGAGAAACAAGCGAGCACAGAGGTGACAAACGCTGTTGTAGAAGTTAGTCTGGTGCTTCAGGCAGCCGCCTAATCCATCTTACACCTGGTCTCAGCCCTGACCATATGCATTTTACAGTGCTTTGCCATAAATCAGGGAACACTCAACATATCCTTCTGCAAACACAAACACTGCATAGAACAGAAATCAGCAGTTCAGACCTAGCCACAGAGAGAGTCACAAAGGTACTTATGTCTCAGTGAGTCCATGAGCATCTCTTTTTCAATTGGATGCAGACTGTGACAATATTACTCACTAAACACTAAAGCAGCTTTGGCAGGACAGCAGAACTTTTTCTTGTAGACCCAGTAACAAGAGGGAACTTGTTGCAGGCCACAAAAAAGAAAAAAAAAAAAAAAGCTGTTGATGGTCTAGTTTCTTTGGGGTAAGTCTTACTGAGTTACATTGCCGGGGATTTCTTAGTACAAGAGACTCTTCAGTTCTTCATTTCAGCTACTCAGCAAAAATTAACTCTGTGCTTCCCCATTCTACTTTTAAAGAGACTACGAGTCAACTCAAAGCCATCCAGTGTACTTTTTCATCCTAATGGAAACAAGTACTACTCCCTGGACATCATTTCACTTAAACAAAAGAAGCAATGCAAATTATCACAAATAAAAGGTAAAAGATAATACTACATTAACATTCAAACAATATTATTCCAAACGTCAAGCTGATAAATTTATTGGCCTGTAACTGTAGAATAGCTATTCCTCAAATACAGAGCAAGTACTCTTGTTAAGCTGACTTTCTTGTAAGCTTGACTCTCTGAAGTCTGAAAACTCTCACAGTGCTTGACTTGTGTGTCTAAAAGGGTGAAAGCACTAGCTGAAGTCAGTCTCATGATTCTGAAATTCAAATTTCTCTCTTAGACCCATCCTATGTGGTCTGATAAGACAGAGATGCACAGCATCTCAGCAATAACGGTAAGAGCATTTACTTCTAACTGAATATTTAAAGAAACATTTGTAAACAGTACTTTAGGATCACCACACTTTGTTGGCTTGGGACGAAATCTATGTTGGCAGTCACTTGGTGGAGGTAGATAGACAGCCTTTCCTTTCAGCATTTTGAATTTGAAATTAATACATTTCTATTAATACACTTTGCTGGGTTACAGAACAAACCCTCTGTAGCCCGAAGATACTTTGATGTACAACATGATGTGGCCCCCTGCTGGAAAAAAAATATTTTGTTACAAGAAGCAAAAAACAAAAACACAAAACAGTCCTGCAGATGTTTGTTTTGTGAAAATCCATCTGTAATGAAAACAAATATTCTGTAAAGATTTTTCCCGACTTTGTTCTGAACACAAGTATGCTTACATTCTGTTGTAAAATATTCCTCTGTCCCACATACTGCCCTGTTAGACACAATTATAACTTCTAGGGTTAAAATTTCAAAGGCTTTTCTTTGTGTTTAATGTCAAGTGAACAACTAAGTGCATGTATGAATTTGCAACTAATTTATTCCTTAACTCAGGAAAACATAATCTGCCATGAGTTCCTTTACACCTTTAGAAGTTGAGGGCACCTAACACCTTGCATGATTCCATGCTTACTCCTTTTATTACTTCCCCCCATGGGAGATTTTGGAAAATATTTCACTAAGTGAACTACTGCCAGTCTCTGGTTTAGCTGTCACAGTGTTTACTCAGCAACTTCTGTTTAATTGAAAACTTTTTTCTCTTCCTTCAAATTGCTGGTAAACTGGTGGGTGGAGGTGGAGGTTAGGAACAAAAGCCGAATGCAAAAGAGAGTAATGACCATT
>VYZP01009485.1:0-10602 GCA_013400635.1 Hypocryptadius cinnamomeus
ATTAAATTTCTAAAAAAACAAATTTTTTTGGGTGATTGTGTGGTAAATTTTGTTGAATGAAAATAAAATTTAATTAGTTATAAATTCCCTACCTACTTGCTTGAGTAGCCCAGAGAGTGTAATAAGCTGTAAGCTTCAGCAGTAAAAGAAATAGAACTAACAAATCAGTGTGAGAGTATTTGTTTCACAACTTTCCTTCCTCTTATGAATGGTGTTGAGTTTCCATAGTCTGGTAACCTGGCATAAGGTGTTGTTTGCATCAGCAACTCGATGGAGGCAGATTATCTTTCAGGAGCCTTGGAAAGAATAATACCATTTCAAAGAGGTTGAAATTCCAAGAAAAGAATGGATTTTTATAAATGAAAGTTGTGGAAATCTGTTGCTGTCTTTGTCTCTTGTTTGAAAGCAATCATCATGATCATGATGATCTTTTACACCAGCCATGGTGTTCTCATTGTCAACACTGTCAGTCAGTGGGGCAGTAAGGAGGGACATTCTGTTGTGCAATCACTGTGCTCACATTTACCCTGTGCTGGGTGGGGAACCCTCCCAGTTTATCTGTGCTTTCCTGGTGTATCAAATGTACGGTTAGGAGAAGGTTCAGTTTCACCTTACAGCTGCCAAGTGCTGTGGTAAAGTTAATAGTGCCCCAGGAAGAGGGATGAGCACGAGTGCCTGAGACTGGCTGTGAGAATTTCAGAGGCCAAAGGTACTGGGTGTTAATGGCACTGTGCTGGTGAGTCTCCCAGGGGCCTGGGACAATCCTAGCTAAAAGCTTACTGGGAGGAGTTTTTTAAAGTGAAGAAAAATAGTTGATTTCTCAAGCACTAAAAAAAGACTTCTGAAAGTACTGTGAACAATTTTCATATATACTTAACAAGTTCTTTTTCAGTTTTTAGGCAAAGGTTTTAAAACTTGATAGTATGTTTATCTGTTGTCAAGGGACAGATAAATGCTATTTGTTTTTGTTTTTTTTTTAATATTAGCATAAATAAATGCATCTAGGAAACTCAGCTCCTGAAAGCTGTCTCACATCTAAATTAATCAGAACACAATTATCTTTCAGTAAGTGGAGATATTTTTCATCTTCCTATGAAACTAGTTAACAATGATAAAAAATTAATTGGAGCTATGTATCATATTTATCAGTGCAAATTATATTCTGCTAAGTGTTCTTTGAATCATTAGTTCTCTACTAGACAGGTATGAATCCTAGGACTTCAAGTTTTGCCTGCTATTAAAAATGGCTCTCTAAGTAATTTAAAAAAAAAAAATTGATTTCAGCTAAATATGTGTTTTGCAGAAGGTGCAAAACACACTTCTTTTGGTGCATTTTTTTTTTAATAGAGCACATATACAGAAATTTTTGTTTTGAGAGTTTTGTTTTATAAAATATCAGTACCTTCAGACAACTCATTTTCTAGAAGACCTTTACTGTTTTCCATAGGGATTGAGTCAGCAAAAAACTTTGCTTTTAAAAAAACCTTCAGCAACAGTGACAAGCCATATTGTCCCAGACAAAGTTTGAAACTGAGAACTGTGGGCTCAGATCTTACATTTATGAATATACATTATAGCAGAGCTCATTTTCATAAGTAGTGTGTATTTGCCACCCTTTTAGAGTCACAGGGAACACAATTCAATCCTAATATTCATGAAGAAAGAAAGCATATGTTAAATATTTTAACAAAGGCAAATTGATTATTAAGGTTTTATTTTTCCACTCTCAGCTCTTGAGAAATCTCCCTTCTTTAATTACTGAAAAATAAAACAATCTGACTGGGGGCCAAAATATATTGGCCAAGCAAAGATGGGAAGGCTGAGCTTTCTTGAAGGCAGCAAGTAATACTTATATTGTAGTTGCTTATGCTATTCCTGTAACAGGCCTGATCCTGCACTGCTGAGATCAAAGGATGTTTTCACTTCACTTTATTGAAAAAAGTTTTATGTAGAAAAATAGAACTCCTTCTACAGTTCTGTTAGTTTGGTCCAAACCGATAAACAAACAACTGAATGAACAGACACATTTAGGCTTGACTGAATGATTTTTTCTTTTAAGTAAGCCACACATGATGATGAAGAACAAAGTAAAATTTGACCTTGAAAATGATAAAAACCTTTTCTTAGTGAAGCCCCTTGTTAGGAAAAGGAGCTAAAACGTTCTTATGTAGTTCTCATTGATCTTGTGGGTTTTCTACAGTCATAAACTTCAGAATGTATTGAACACATTGATTAATTTAATAAATTATGTTCCTTAAAAGCCAAAGCTGTAAATAATAATATCCATTAAAATAAGAATTAATTAGATTAATGAATAACAGCACTGCCTGATTTTTATGAGCTATGTCTATCTACGTAATGTACAAAATAATTGTATTCAAACTGGGAAAAGAAACTTTGTTTTACCTCAGCCTTTGTATTAATACCCAGTGTTCAATGAGGCTTTTTCTTCCCTCTCTGGCCCCATTTGTGCCCAAAGATGTCTTTATTTAGGAAGAATTGCAGCTGAGAAGCAAGAAATGTGAGTGAACTGCTTCACTATGCTACTGTTTTTACTGTTTCAGAGCTGCAAGAAACTAAGACCTCTGAGTATCACAGGATATCCCACAGCCCCCTGGATTACAGGATATTATTGATGGATGAAGATCAGGATCGGATCTATGTGGGGAGTAAAGATCATATTCTGTCTCTGAATATTAACAATATAAGCCAAGACCCCCTCAGTGTAAGTTCAAGTTTTATTCTGAGAATCTGAGGTTGCTTTACTCCATGCCTTTCCTTTTAAGACAAAAAAAATAGCATTTGATTATTTTGCACAGAAGTCCATGCCCACACATTTTTGAATTTTTAGTCCTTGTTTTATGTGCAATGCAGATGAAGCTATATGCTGTTCCTCAAACACTGTTTAAAACTGACCTATTTACTCATTTTGAAGCAATTTTCTGCTTGGCCTGGCCTCACAAGGATAATCTGTGTGGTTTGACACTTTCCACCTCTCTCCAAGATGGTTCAGAGATACACTTTTAGAAGAATCATCAAGGAAGAAGAAGATACACACTATCATTCTCAGGCCATACAGAAAAAAAGCAAGGACAGAGTTTCTTTAATCTTATACTACATATTTTATGTTTTGTGCTCTGGACCCTAATCACTGAACTATTTTCCAATCTCCTGTTATGTCTGTGTCAGCCTTTGCCCTTCAGTTGGGTAGCTGAGACACTTTATTTGGGGTTTTTGGGCACTGTGATGCACATCTAGCCCTTGACACCACCTGTTTTCTGGCTTCTCTCACTTACTGAGATGGTGTTTTGGGCTTTGTCTTTCCTCACCAAACAGTAGTAGGCAACTCTGTGTGAAAATAATAATGTTATCAAATGCTTACAGGTTCCTCTCTTGTCTCCAAAGCCAGTTGAAATTCAGCCTCTCTGCTTTTGAAATGGGTGACCTGCAGAAGTTCTTGTGTGCCTAAAAGCTTGGCTGTTGAGCTATTACCTGTCTACAGACTTTGTCTTGCCTGTCTTTAGGCTATCACAGCTACTGCCCTGCCTGAAAGTGTACCATAAAGGCCTTGTTCCACCAAATCCATCCAGTCCTTTAATCTGTGGGCTTTATTACTCTACCTCAGAAGGGCTGAGGGGCAGCAATACCCAGCTTGCAGCAGGGAAGATAAATATCTTCCTTAAGAGACAAGGCTTTTAATGTGTCAGGGGAGAGACAGGGGCCCTGCCAGAGAGTGATTGAGCACAGTTAAATTAGGCTTTGCTCTGAATCACCCTCTGGACATGCCTGTCCACCTGAATTGATTGTTCAGGGAGCCCAAGGAGGCTCATTCTAACTTACACATTTAAATTAAATGCCTCTAGTCCTGTGGTGTGAATGCATCCTCCTCTCCTCCTAATGGTACCCAAATCTCCCTCTGAAATGGGGCTGCCTTCAAGGATCTGAACTACCTTCTGTGACCTTTTTGCTAATTTCCATCTCACAGTGATCCAGCCACCCTGGTGTGGCAGGAGCTGTGCCCCAGCATGGCACTCTCCCTCCTGTCCTTGGCAGCTTGGGTTTAATCCTGTGCTGAGTTTGGTTAGATAGGAGGGCCTCTGTTACATGAAGTATTTTCTGCAATATAAAGCTGTGAGGCATTTCAACAGCTTATGTAGGTCTGGAGAATAAAGAATAAAAGAAAATCAACAGAAAGGAAAAATACACCAAGATTTCTGGCAGTGAATATGATCACCCAGTATTAGGCTCAGAATGAATCCCTGCAATTCCACACAGTCTTTCCATTTGTTTATTTAACAACAGATTCACTTTGCTGATCTTATATATCTGTAGAAATCCTATATACATATACTTGAAATCCACAATTCTGCATATATATATATGGGTGTGTGTACATATATACACAGAGATCTTTTAATGATATTGTTTATGTTATCTTGAGGCTAAATGTTATCAGGCTCTGTCACTTACTAGATTTCTGGGGATAAATTTGTAATGGATATCTTTCCTATTTCAAAATCAAAATAAATAATGGAAGAAGCTCAAAATATTTACAGTTTGAGATAAACAGATAAGCATTCAGACTTTGAGGTATTTCTTGAAAATCTGTCTGAAAGAAATCAATGTGAAATCTTGAGATTTCAGGTAGGTTTTTCCATAATCTAGCCAAAACTTTGATGATAAAATTGAAAAAAGAACCCTTCTTTCAATTTTTTAGTCTTCTGGTTTCTAGTGTGAATAGTTTCGATAAGTTCAGTAAAAGTAAAAAAGTAAAGATGGGTAGTAATTCAGGCAATAGTGGTGAAAAATCTCTCTTATTTAGAAGAAACAAATCTAAATTGATTAATTTGCCTTAAAAATTTTTAATAAACTTAATATATATCAGCCAAAGACCTGGTCCTTGATTTTGTTTAGTGCATGCTAAGACAAAGATAGTTTTATTTATCAACAAAAATCCTTTTTTTCCTTATAATCAAAGTGTAAATTATATCTAGGTATTAATCTATTAGTGTACGTTAGGCAGTGAAATTTATTTTTTAAATTATGTAATAAATATAGTACTTGAAAAATATTTTATTCCTTACAGATTTTCTGGCCAGCATCAGCAAACAAGGTTGAAGAGTGCAAAATGGCTGGCAAGGATCCTACAGTAAGTTATAATGCACATGCACACATATACACAAATTAGGTACTTGGCAATAAAGTAAGAGCACCTTGAGTGCAGCCAAAGCAAAATGAAAGAAGTGTTTGGTTTTCTTTTGAAATGCTTTGCAAGCCAATCTGTAAAGTGAAGTTCTGGAAAATCAGGCAATGTAAACAGAATGCACCTCCAGACTGACAGATGGGAGAAGGTAATGCAGTGTCCATTTCCTCCCTTTTTTTGGTTGTTACTAATCAAAGTAGGTAATAGTACTTTTCCAAGTGTGTTCTGGGGTGGTACTGCACTGCCTGTTGAGCTGCTCTTTGCAGTGTGGAAGTTCTCTGGCTGGCTGCACCCCCCAAGAGCACACTCTGAGGGTGAGTTGTACCCACTGCCTCTGCAGTCTGAAAACCCCAGTTGTGCACCAATTTTCAGATGATATTGTATGGTGCTAGCTCCTGCTGAACCAAAAATGTGAATGCCTTTAAAAGTAAATAAACCAGTGCAGTATGCTAAACAAGGATTAACTCTACTGATTTTCGTGAAGATGACTGATGGCACAGTTTCCAACCCTGTGCTCATAAAACATACGCAGTTCACACTGTCTTGGGTGAGGTTTGGATGATGGAATATGAAAGCAGTTCTGGGATCTGGGTAAGAAAATGTTTTCATTAAAAAAATCTATTTTCAACCTAAACTACATTAACACTTGATCACAGTAAAAAAATGAAAGAGTTAGAAAAAAAAGGGAAGGAAAAAAATGTAAATCCAATACTGTGAACTGTGTGGCCCTTAACATTCTGGTTTAATTTTCATGCTGATTTGGAGATGTCTTCCATACAAAGCAACAATTGACTGCAAACCTCAGTTTAAATTTCTGGAAATAAATTGTTTATACAAATAGCAAAATCTGATATTTGGACTTGCTTTCTTTTTAATTATCTCCATGTATATGGAACAAATCAAGGGGAAAAAGAGACTGTTTCAGAGGTGTCCTTAAGGAAACTTCCTAAGGTTACGCCTTGGTTTCCTGTAGAGGTTCTGCTTCTTCTCATGCAGGAGAAATATGTGAATGAAAATTGGATTGCTGTGTGGAAGTAGGAGAGCTATGTGGACTCCTCTATAACTCATCTGTGGTGCTCAATCAGAGAGAGCCCAGTTCCCAGAGCAGGCAAAATGACATGAAAAGAAACAGCTGTCCAAATCCAGAGACCAGCAGACTCAGTAGCTGTTTTCATGATGCTATTAAAACGATATGTCATGTCTATTCTCTAGAGTTCCCAACATCTCCTAACATTTGCCCCTGTGGAGTGACTGTTCTCTGTGTTTCCTGCAGCACGGCTGTGGGAACTTCGTGCGCGTGATCCAGTCGTACAACCGCACCCACCTGTACGTCTGCGGCAGTGGCGCCTTCAGCCCCGTCTGCGTCTACGTCAACAGGGGACGCAGGTCTGAGGTAACTCTCTTCTCATTCTGCCCGCTCACTTTGTGGCCCACCCTGCTGGTGTGAAGCAAAATCTCAAAGTTTTGAAAATGCGAGAATCAGTGGTCCCAGTAGGTTCCTTCACTGATGTTAAATAGCAAAAGAGCAAAGGTCCGTAGTTTTCTGACCTGATACCAGCTAGAAGCAAAGCCATGCCTCAAATATGATGGTTATGATGGTTGTCCAAAATATGATAATATGATTTATTTGTCCAATATATGGACAATATTTGTCATATGTATATCCAATATATGATGGTTGTCCACAGTCATAGCAAATGCTGGGCTACATTTGATAGTACTTTTTATTTGACATTGTCTGGTGAATTCATTGCTACCATTTGGTGGAAAAATACCCAATAAATACTTGAAAGGAAATAGCCAGTTAGATGAAAAGTAAAATACAAAGTCCACTTTTATAGCTTCCATGTGTTACTGGTTCCTTGGAGAAGCCCTTAATTTGGCTGGCTATTCAGGTTAAGTTTGCTGGAATTCAGCTTAACACCATCTAGTTGCAATACCAGTACGGGAACTTTACCTACTGCACAAGTTTTGCCCCACTAGATGGTGCCCAGATGAAGTTGGTAAGTTTCTCTTCACTGTAAGATCATACTTTTTCTAGATAGGTCCCCAGTTTTTTTATATTCAGTTTCACTGAGTGTATTTTCAGTCTAAGTAGACGTTTCAGCAGTACATGGTCCAGGTTTCCTGATTTGAGAGTGAAATGTCTATGTGTAAATCTAATAGGTAATAAATTAAGCAACCAGAAAGAAAAAAGAAAGGCACTTAAGCAGGAGGCAGCACCTCAGTAGCTTTTGGGTCAGATTCATGTCTGCAGGCGCAGGGGCGTGCAGTATATTTTCCAGAACAATGTGGAAGCAGATGTGTTGGGAAGGAAGATCAGAGCATGCTACCTGGAGCTTTGCTGTGTGAGGGCAGCTTTAAAAGCTGGGCTGGCTTCTCGGGAAGACACTGAGAAATTCATCACTGATTTAATTGGGAGTGGGATGGGAGTTCTGGCCAAGACCCAAGATTGCTGCAGAGGTTGCCAGGGAGGTAATTAGTCAGTGTTTCTCCAGGTCAGTTTGCATGGTATGATCTCAGTGACTTTTGGGAGATCCCTACCTGGCTTCAGCTTCCTTAGCAGAGCATGCACTTGGAATCACTGCACTTTCAGTCCTACTAAATTATCTAAAAGTAGAGATTATAGTCCTGGATTTAAAAGCAGAAGCAAGCAGAACTAAGTAAATCCATCCTTCTGGTTAAAAAATTCTGCATTGACTTATTTTGATGTATTATGAAACAGGGATCGCCTTTCCCCAGCATTATTCTATTTCTTGAAAAATCATTTAAAACATGAACGATGATCTCATTTGTCTTTAATTAATGTAATACTCTTTATCATCTTAAGTACTGGTATTGCAGCCCAGAGAAGTTTGAATTTCATTATTTTAGACTGTTTGTAAATGAGATTGGGACAGAGGGGAGGGCAGGAAATGACATTTCCAGATGATGCAAGATGTTAAATTTCTTAAATGAAAAGTAAAGATACATGACTTGGAAAAGCTGAACCAGCTTCACTTAGCATGTCTGTGTAGCTGCATGCCTATGATCAATTGATTAAATAAACTGCTGTTTCAGACGTCTGGAGTCTGAGAGACACTTGACTGTAGGCACTTCATGCTCAAAGCCATTACTGTACAGGCCAACAATAGCATAACAGTTTAAACCCAAGAATTTCCTTCTGAACTCATTGAATATATCTGTGCATGACTAATTGATAGAGCAGTATGAGGAACTATGTAATGCTGATGAGACTAGTGAAAATTCATTTTTTTCCTCTGCTTGAATCGTTTCACGTTCTATTTGGTGTAGTTTTCAATGCACAAAAGGTTGTTTTTGCACATGCAAAATGAATATTTTAGAAAGCACATCTGTTTTTCTCTAGAAGCTACAAAGCCTGACAGAATCATATACAAAAATCATAAGAACTGGGTCTATTTTGCTCTTCTGTCTCCAGGATCTCACATAAACTCACAAAAAAGTTGGGGTTTCATTGATGAGGCAAAATTTTGTCCTTTTCCCTGACAGAGGTTATAAAACAATTAATTTTCTTCTTTGGCACACTTAATACTTTGGTCTTTGGTAATTACTCCCTTAGTCACCCAAATATATTCTAATGTCAAAGTAAATGCAAACAGAAGGAAGTGTCATCCCTACGTGAAATAATTATAGACTAAATAGTAGTTTAATATATATGAAAATCAAGTGTAATCCTGGAGCTAGTTTAGTAGAGGAGTAATGGGCATTTTGAATTGGTAAATAGTGGTTTAATATAGTAAACATGGATTAGAATCAAGCTGCATATAATCTAGAAGTGAAAAAAAAAAACAACAAAGAAACCACCCAAGATCACATTAGAAACTACATACTTATATTTTAACAATGTTTAGAGAGCTTATTACTGAAACAATAGATAAGATCTCTGAGATTAAATTAGGCAAAACAGAAGTGGGGGAAGAGAGGGAACAATCATATGAAAACTTCCTGCTGCAGCTGTGCGCTTGAACTTGGTGTAATCTTCAATTCGCTGGTGCCAAATGGCTGCTTAGAGACTTGTGTGGCATCCCCACTCCCCTGTGATTTACATTAACTGTTAAAGGGAATACAAGGAGTTGCTGTCCTTTCTCAAATTACTAATTGTTGGCATCTACCTCATAGACGCCTTTCTTTGGAATTTTTGTCAGCTAGGTTTTTCTTTTGAAATGTTTAAGTTTGATTATTTGTTGTTGTTTTTTGTTTGGTTTTTTTTCTTGCAGTTGTGTCTTTTGGCCTTTTACTGAAGATTGGAAGTTTGTTGTAGGAGCCTATGAACAAGGTGTTTGGTATACAGTGTAGGGGAGTCAGTGTGTGTTGGGTCAGTTTATATCTGCCATTACTGACTGCAGTTTTTAAGGAATAAGTTTGGGCCTGAGTAATTCTTGCTGAGCACACTGTGCTAATATTGCTGGGAACCAAGAAATGGAGAGTTGCACCAAAATGGGCAGATTTTCTAAAGATATTCAGATTGTTTGTATTTTAAGCTGTAGTCCAAATTGCTTCTACTTTGCTGAATGTATTTCCTGTTCATGAAGTACATAACATATAAACAAATCCCTGTACCATGATTTCTTAAAAAAAAAATCAGGAGATTTCAGGCTATAGTAAGAGGTATAGATAAATCATCTATCACTGTGGATTTGAAGCTCTACACGTAATCCAAGAGAAGGTATTGAAGAAAATAAGTGTCATTTGTGGGATTTTTGGAGGTCTGATAACTCAGTAAAGACAAAATGATTTATCTTATAATCTAATGACAGTTGTCATAAGAGATTTTTATTTTATACGTATTATTGTTCTAGTAGCTTTATTATAATGTCCTAGACAGGTACAAGTCCACCAATATATTCAGAAAATAAATGACAAATAACTTCAAAACCACAGAAGTAATCTCCACAGATATTATTGCAGAGATCAGTCAACCTATCCTTAACAGAGACAGAGGGAACATTTTTTTGATTCAGTGTCTTGAATTTATAACAAGAGTCTTGATAATAACTGTGTGTCAGTGTTATCTAACAAGATGATGGAATTCTGAATAGAAGCGTTAAACTACCAATAGTACAGTGTAAGTGCTCAGTAGAGTACTGTTAACAGAGCATTGCTAATGCTGTGAACAGCCAGGCATAAAAACCAGCTTAGATCTAATGGTTTCTGACATGAGAAGTGACACACAAATCTGCTTTGCAGGAACAAATCTTCAAGATCGACTCCAAGTGTGAATCAGGAAAGGGACGCTGCTCTTTCAACCCTAACGTGAACACGGTGTCTGTTATGATCAGTAAGTAAAGATACTCCAGGCTGCTGGGGTCCAAACCCATCTGGTCATGTGGAGGGTGGGTTGATGGAATACCCCAAGGGAGCTGGACACAGAATTCAGC
>VYZP01009487.1:15156-26183 GCA_013400635.1 Hypocryptadius cinnamomeus
AAAAAAAAAAAAAAAGAAGCTCCATACACTCAAAATCGATAGTGTTTCTTGGGCCAGCACTGTAAACAATTTTCAGCTTTAGTGTTGGTGTCTCATTCTGAAGATTGAAGTCATACTACCATTGCCAATAGTATTACAATATAACTCAATATCCCAGCATAAATACATTTTGCTGGCATTTTAAGGTAATTTTCTATGGCCTCTCAGCTACCATACTTGGACTTCTCACCTGTTTGTAGCAAAACAAATGTATCCTGTATGCCATGGTAGAAATTCTTGGAAATAAACCACAACAAAATAGACCAGTCTTAGTCTACAAGATTTAGATTTTTAATGTGTTAAAATTAAACTTCAAAAACCCATTACCAAAATAAGGAAAAAGCCAAACTCAAAGCAACTCCGTAAAATTGTGTAATAAAAAAGTAAATGAAGATGTTTTGCTGTAAGATTGGAGAGAAAAGACTACAAACTCCTCCTTTGCCAAGGACTTTGTATGGTGCAGACAGACATGGACTAGGGAATGATATGGGTAAAAGGAGATCACAATGGCCAATGTGATATCCTTGGGAGAGATATTCCAACTGTAACAGATTCAGGAAAGGTTGTTGGGAGCCCTTATCATAAAAAAGGGATTTCCAAGAGCAGAAACAAATGGACATGCTATTCAAAATCAAAAAACCCTGGAAACCAGTGCTTGCAGTGGCTTCTAGTAGCTTCTACCTCATTAGAAAAGCCTAACTTAATCCTCAAATTAGAGTAGATCAAAAATACTTAAGACATTTTATTATTCTTCTGGATTTACTGACATTGTAAAGTATATTGTATGTTTGAATTGAAAACTCACAAAACAAATTTCTTCGACAAGTAAAAGTTAAAAAAAAAAGAAAGTGAATTGATGTTTTTAGATGATTATTAGGCTACCCTGGAGACAGATAAATTATTTTCTTTAGAAGGATACTGGAGATACTGTATTAACCTAAGCATTTAAAAGTAAAGGCTAAACAAGGGAACTGAAGAGACATTCTTCTTTGACCAAAGCAGAAATGCATATTGCATGTCAAACACCTGCATATCAAAAGTCTTTAGAACATTGTCTTCACAGGGAAGAGATGAACTGCTGACATTAGGACTATAAGTGCACAGGCTCACAAATCCCACCTGAACTAAACCTTGTACTTCTACAACATATTCCTATCCAGGATTACAGGATGTTTTATAATCTTTAATGGTTGAAAAAAAGACAGGAATGTGTAAACTGAAATCAGTCATGTTCAGTTTATCTGTCTGCCCAAGATCCATTTAAAAATAAGTGTCAGAAAAACCAACAAACAGAGAATCTTGAATGGCAATTTCCTAGATACTGTCCATGCTGCACATCCCCACTGATACTCTGAAAGGTGAAGAGGTTTAAGATCATTATGGTCAAGTATAATTACAGTCTGGCATTGCATGAGCCAGGGAAAGGGGTGTCAGACTCATCTAAAGCATCCTCAGATTTCCAGATATCTGCATTCCTAGACGTATCTGCAAGTCCAGCTAGGCTCCATAGCAAGATTTACTATTCCATATTTGATGATCTTTTCTACTGGGGAAAACATGAGCCTTTTCCAAACATCATAGCTACAGTTTTGCACGATTACACTTTGGGCAACTGGAAGTGGTTTGGTATTCTGCAATATTTC
This sequence comes from Hypocryptadius cinnamomeus, assembly GCA_013400635.1. NCBI lineage: Eukaryota > Metazoa > Chordata > Aves > Passeriformes > Zosteropidae > Hypocryptadius > Hypocryptadius cinnamomeus. The sequence continues at coordinate 16,839 of VYZP01009487.1, forward strand.
TAGATCCACATAACTGTAATGTGTGATGATGACAGTAAAATAAGCTTTTTGCAAGCAACCCTCTTAATGTGTTGGTAGTAATTAATATATTTTGAACTAAAGGAGAGCAACAAAATACATGATGTATATGCAGTGAATTGTAGTAGGAGATGTATGGAGACTGGTGAAACATTTATCTACAGAAAAGTAAAAAATCAATTAAGTTGTTTTAGAAGTAAAGATTTTTTTTCAAGGTTATTAAGATATATGTAAGCAATCTAATTATTGTTAATAATACATTCTAACATTACATAGTGCTGTGCTCATGGTTCTAGCTAGTGAAATATAGTCTGGTGTGCAAAACAAGCTGAACGAAAGTTCTCAGTTCCAAAAAGGAAAATGTTTTGGGTTTTTTCTTCATTTTGAACAGCTACTGCTACTTGGCAAACATTTCAATCCTTTCAGCTGAATTTTATGCTAAGGCAGACAATAAGGTCCTGACTTCTCTATATGCATACCTTTCTCTAGGATAGAAACTTCAGCTCTCTCAGTCCACCTCCATTATATCTGCAATTGGTGAGAGAGCTGCAGGAGCAGAAAACACTACACATAGTTTATCCACGGGTGTATTTTCAGAGCAAGTAACAGAAATTATGCATGTTATGCATCTGGATTAAAATCTCTTTCGAGGCACGGACACATGGCACTGTATCCATTTTCAGAGCAAAAATATTGCCTAGTGTTTGCCTCCAGATCATTTAATTTGATGAAGTAGAGACAGCTGGTAAATTTGTTTTGAGATTCTGAAATAAAATGCTAATTTAGGCATGAGGTCTGAGTGATCTTAACTGCACTCTCTGCTTAGTTCAGTAAGGACTGGCTTGATGGGGAACCCCAAATCTCCCACCTTCCTCACTCCCTTTTTGCACCTATGAGGACACAGCATCCTCACTTGCCTTCTGTCTAAGACTGCAGTCAGAGTATTGGTTTAAGTACTTTTTCTAGTGAATAATTTCTACATTAGTTGTTTTCTTTTTATAAGTCTGTTGGGAAGCAGTATGCTTAAGGAAACATATACCTAAGGCTGCCAATTTTTTGATTTCTAGTTCCCCAGTTGCTTTGCAAAATCATCAAATGATGAGGCAGAGAGATTTGTATCCAGGAGGCCCACAGCTTGCCTCTCTCACATATTCTACTTCAGTTCTCACCAAGTCATCAGAACTGTTCTTTCCTTGACTGAACAAAAAGAGACTCTTAACATAGAAGTAATCTCATAACTCTGGTATTTTGTCCTAAATGTATGTATTTACTAGTGAGCAAAAATTTTAGTTATAACTATGCTGTCATTTATTAGCAATTTTACTGAATTTAATTACTTCCCCTGAAATAACACTGGGGATTCCACTTTGTTCAGTTTTCAAGTGCATAATAATGTAAAGCTGTGTCTTAGTATTAAAAATATTTAAGTGAAAAAACCCTTGCATTTCTTTTTAAAATAAATTCATGATTTTTTGTAAGAAAGGTTAACAGGTGCACTAAATGATGTTTTATTAGTGTAATATTTTTCATTAACAAAATACTGACTGGTCTGAAGAGAGCAATGACATCAAATTTATGGGTGCTAAATCTGAGTCAAATTTTTCTCACAAGACTTAAGCAGTGACAGATATTTACATTTATTGTTGAAGTTCAATTAATAAAAAGTTATTCAGAAATAAGGCTTTTAGTGTTATTGTCAATAGCTTAGTTTTTATTTCAGTTAAAAACCAGAAACTTTCAGACGACATGAGCAAAACCAGTCTCAGGGCTTAGGAAAACAGTTCACTTCTCTTGCTGTGCTATACCATTTTTCTAAACAGAAATGCAGGACTAAAGACTTGATCACCATCATTAATTGCTGATTTAGCTGTCTGATGTTATGAAAGTATTGAGAGGAAAAAAGTATTAAGATTATTTCATACTTTCTTTTAAATTACATCACAGTCCAAATTTCTTAAGTCCATCTATTTCCATCACAAATTTTCACACTAGAAATATGGTGTTCACAAAGGACAGATATATGTATCCCCTTTTGTATGAAAATCTTGCAATATCTACTGTAAATGTTACCTGCACAGCTTCTCAGAAGACAGGTTTTTGACATTACAATTCACCACTGTCATTGGCATGAATGTGGTAATAGTGCAAACTAATCAGGTTTGAAACCATTGTGGAAATGTCCATCATACAAGAATTTTGAAGAGCAATAATTTTAAATTTAATATTTACCAGTAGTAAAATTTTGAAATTAAAAGAAAAATGTGTATGTGATGGTTTAAATCTCTTTGTGTGAGTTTACATTGGTTTTTGATTTTTCTTTTTAAGCACAGATGTTTCACTTCACTTGCAAGACAAACAATGTGAATACACAGATTCATTTTGGAAAATAGCTAAGTAACCACAAGTAATATAATTTTTAAAAATCAACTACACAAAAATTCATACAATCATGTAACTAAACTTCTAATACATGAGAATAGCAGGATTCTTTCCACTGACATAAAGATGAGACAAAATACTTAGCAAGAGTGAAATCTTAGTTAAAGTGTGGCAGCAATATTTTTACCAAATAAAGTAGAAAATACTTCTATTAGGTGTCAAAAGACCAGTCAAGGAAATAGAAGTTTTTCTATTGTTTAGGGCTTCCCAGAGAACAAAGTAATTCAAGTAATTGGTATTCACAACCTTTTCATAGACAAAAATTTACACATTAAGAGAAAAAGTTTGCTAAATGTTTCTGTGAAAAACTCAAACCCAGTATTTTCAATCATTTCTAAGTTGCAGGAAAACTTCAGACCTTGGGATTTTTGCCCTTCCAAACAAATTTTTCACAAAGATATATTCAGTGATTTAGAGAACTTGCATTTCCATTAGCTGTTCTGCTGTTAGGTTCCCAGACTTGTCAGTCTGCCACCTTTCACAAATTACATTTGTGAATTAAAAACAAAAGCAATTCCTGCTCATTTCTTTCGCTGTCTGGAATACTATTATTAATTCCAGATATTATGCTGATTATTTGCATTACAGTAGTCAAAACAATGATGAGGTATTTCCCTTCAAAGATTGCATCTCATTCAAAACACATTTAACTCTTACGTTTTGAAGCATTTGCACAGATTTTTAACTATTGGAATTTCATGTCTGGCAATATTTTAAACAATTGCATTCCAATGAAACTGCATAACCTGGAAATTCCAATACAACTGAATAATCTTTTATCTGCTGAAAACAGCTTAATTTTAATATGCTGTGGTTGACTCAAAGGTTAAGCAACCTCTTAAAAGAATGTGAACTTGTGAATTAGGGAGGTTTTATACTCTCAGGTGGCATTTTATTCACCACAAGAAGTAACTGCTAATGAGCTCTCTAGCTAGCAAAAGCTAGATGTAAAATATGTAAAACTTGATATGTCTAGTGTTTCTGAAAAAAAAAAAATACTCCATGAATTTAGTTTATTAGGTAAATTATAATAGATCAAAGAAGGAAAAGGTAAAACCAGGTGTCAAAAGGTGAGAATGACCAACAAATCTATTTTCTAATGTTATTTCATGGTCTATTCTTATTAAAGTGTTTGGTTAATACAATTTGAAAATTGAGCAATACTTCATCTAGAATGTGTGTTGGATCAACATACATAAAAACCTCAGTATGATGACTCAATGTGCCAAAGAACAGTCTCATTATGTAGGAACCAATTTAATCTTTTTGGTTTTGGTCCATATCAAGCTTAAGCTAAATACAGATTCCTGATTTGGAGTATTTAGGCTAAAAAAAAAAAGAACTCTTTCCTTTGAGAGTTCATCCCTGTGATTAGAGAAATGGGATTCTAATAAGAACCACAGAACGTGCTCCAGCACACTGCACTAGAGAGCTAAATCACTGACAAGTGCAAGAGAAAACCTCAGAGGACAAAGCACTTGTAGGAACAGCGATGCCTCACCCCCTCAGCACAGTAAGCAATGGTACTCTGAACACTAAGGTAATGCTTATTTTGAGTCCCTAATTTTTCAAAGCACTAATGGAATTATATAATCTCAAAACTGTTCTGCAAAGTATCTGGGCATGTGCAGAGCTTTCCCTTGACTCTGTGAGAATTAAGCAGGTGGCTGTATGGCCTCGAAGGACAGCTGGTGCTTAAAGACAGTCGGGTACTGAAATGGTTTGGTGTGGCCTCACCTCAAGTCCAAGGGGCACTTTGGGACACCACAATATGAGAAACACATAAAGCTATCAGAAAGTGTGCAAAGGAGGGCTATGAATGTGAATGATCTGGAGAGGAAGACATAAGAGGAGCCTGGAGGGCACTGGGTCTGTTCAGCCTGGAGGAGACTGAGGGCAGACCACACTGCAGCCACAACTTCCTCGTGAGGGGAGGAGGAGGGGCAGGCACTGATCTCTGCTCAGGGACCAGGGACAGGACCCGAGGGAATGGCCTGAGGCTGAGTCAGGGCAGGTTTAGGTTGGATATCAGGAGAAGTCTCTTCACCCAGAGGGTGTTTGGGCAGAGGAACAGCTCCCCAGGACAGTGGAACAGCACCAGCCTGCCAGAGTTCGAGGTGAATTTGGACATATGTCATGAAAAGGAGTGTAACTGCACTGCACAAACAGTAAAATACTGTTAGGTTCTTTTAAAGTATGGTTAGGACGACCACCAAAGAGAGACTTTGATGCATTAAAATGGGATTTAGACACCCAGAATGAAGAGGAAAGCACTGCGAAGTTGTAACATATTAGTGTTATCTTATAAATATTTGTGTTCTTTACATGCTTCTATTTGTTCTATAAGTAATTATTCGAAGTTTCAAGATACAAATTTTTTTCTTTTGAAGGTTTTTTAATGATGTCTTGATATATTCAGATGCACTGTTCATCCTGCAGCTCATACCTTGTGCTGAACACTCCTTAGCATGCAGTAGTCTTGTCCTGCAGTCTGGCTCTGACTATGAAGAAGAATTTTGTTTCATTCCTTTCTGATTCTGAAGGATAAATTTTCCACAGCCCTTTCTTGGGGACTTGGCCTTAATTGGGCTGATTATATATTTCACATTACAGCTCTGGGGCCAGAACCCCTCCAGAGGGTGATACAGCTACTAAATTAGATCATCTCACCCTGACTGTGACGTAGCAAATCTCAGCATCCTTTAAGCAGAGTGGTGTAGGCAATGCCAACTAAATACATCTGTCCACCTGCCTGTAGTCCAGTGGTTATGACACTCCCCAGAAAGACAAAAACCCCATGATTTTAAAAGACTTCAGGGAAAAACAAGTATAGAAATAGGGTGGTTTGTATGTGAAGAACACTAGCTCAAGCTAATGTTTTAGAAGAAAAGAGCTTCAAATGCACTTTGCAAGGTTTCTGCACCTCCTGGAAATACCAACCATGTCTAAATGTCCACAAGGATCTTAACCTCTGGCCTAGTAATAGTATGTTTTTGCAGAATCCCCATTTGATCTTGAGCAATTTTACAAGTTTAGGAAAACTTCCTGGAAACAATCTTTTGCTCCATCACACTGGCTGAAATAACTTCTTCTCCTGCTACATTTCAGTGAAAGGAGCGACAGTGGCATTATGGGGATTAGAAACTGTGCTGTGGGATTTGAGTTCCCATGCTCTTCCTCAGGCATCCTGTGTATCTGACTTCTGCATCTGACAGATTGTTGGAAGAAACAGAAAGCATTAATTTATGTTAACCAGGAGCTCTTGCAGCAGCCATAAATGTTGTTTTAGAACAGATTATGCTGATCTACCATTGCTTTCTAGAATAGGCTCCTTTTATCTGATGCGAATTACAAACGTGCTCTTTTCTCCCAGTACCAGAGACATACAGACATAGTTTGATGAAAATTCACCCCATGGTAGATGGTATGAATTGATATGGAGGACTCATTGGAAGGTACTAATTATACAGTCTCCTTTTATTGACGTGTCAGTGAAGCAGTAGTACATCCTTATACAATGGCAAGAGAAAGCCTGCTGCAGAAATAACTGAGCATTTCTCATAAGATCTACTGAAAAATAAGGCTGATAACTAAAATATAGTGAGAAAAGTAGTTCTGTCTTGCAATAAATCATACTATTTTTTTTTTAAACTGTGGGGTTTTTTATGAATCTCCTAAGGTAGTTATATATTTTTATGTGACAATTTGTTATATATACATATCTATTGAAAGGTAACAGAAACTTAAACAGTTTCCTATTAAAAAATTTGATTTTGAGATACTAAGTTGCATTGCTTCTCAGGTTCTATGTATCTTCCCACTTCACGTATTAGCAGTTCCTGATTGCTCTGTATGTTATACATCTCCATTATAGATGTTACTATTCAATGGTTGAAGAATTGTGATTTATCAAAATTGATGAAAGAATGCATCTGGGCTGCAAGTGCAACAATATGGTGATTTCCATGTGACGTAATTTGGAAATGTGGGGTATAAAATAGCTTTTGATTACTGCCAATTAAATATAACAACTGATGGGGAATCTTCTTTTCCTTAGTTTACCAGCAATAAAGCTTCCCAGAGAGGTAACAACAGATCAAATGGAAGCAGCTTTACATTTCCTTGGTTATTGATGGTCCTTGACTGTCAGTACAGACAAGCTGGCTTTAACTTTTTTGGCAGAATATAAAAGTGAGTAAATTTCTGCCACATTTTGTCTCCAGCATCAGTACTGTCTATTTCTGTTTCTAGTTCTATTTCTGCTTTTTTTATCCTTCCTCTTATTAGGAAATGGCCTAATTACTAGTTTATCCTATTCCAAGATGGCATATAACTCAGGGGCTTGAATCACATTATCTATGAATATTCTTCATTTCCCCAAACGTCTTCTGATGAGCAATTTGGCTTTTAAGGTGCTCAGTAAACTGATATTATTTGCATATACATTAGTCTCTAAGCTCCTCATCTAGGGAACACCATTACTTGCATCACATGCCCACCACTTTAGACAGCACTTTGATTTTTAGACTTTAATTACACAGCATATATTTCAAAATGTTTCTACCATTAAAGAAAAATGTTAACAGATAATTGGGAGTAAAAAAATATGCACAGAGAAAGACAATGTAAGGTTAGCCTGTTTGTTGGTAAATGTCTGTTCTCAGTCAGCAACAGCTGCAGTTTAATTAAACTCAACTCTTTGCAGGTGTTTGCAAGAGAAAATTGTATAGATGTTCATGTACATATACAATTCAGCTGAAGAGATTTACCTTTGTAAAAAGTCATAAGCTTCTAGCATGGAGGCGTCTTTCTCTGTAGTCTTGTGATTAATGTTCAGGTTTCTTTCTGATATGTAAAGATGATATTATCAGGGAAAAATCCACAAGAAAGCACTGTAAAGCAATGAAGAATGAACACCAGCTGTGCTCATAAATTTAAAGATTTAGAATATCTGAAAAGCATTCTCCATCCTAAGGCTGGTATTACAGTTAGGTGAGTTTAGTGCATCAAACAATACAAAAGGATTTAATATGTGTTAAAGAAGGAAAAGTAAATTTAAAAAAAAAGACTTTTTAAAGATCAGAACAGCTTTAGATGTTGTGTGGATCAATAGTGGTCTCATCACAGGTAAAAGTTCACTAGATAACATATTGAGCTGCGAGTTCAAAATGTCAATAAGGCGTGCAAAATTTAAAACCAGAACATGGTGTAGGATAGTTCTACTTAACTTTTGTTCTTGTGCTATAAATATTTCTGCTCAGCAGAGGTATTTGTGAAAGTTGACAAGAAACTAACAGCACTTAATCATTTAAAGTTCATTTATTGCTCACTGTCTAATGATCTAGTCCAATGAGGAATTCTATAAATATACATGTACCTATGGAGATTTATAACTAGGTCAGAGTGCTGCTTCCACATCTATTACTAATTAATTAGGTGAAAATAGCAAAAAATACCTCAATGACAAATTCTATAATTTCAAAATTCGTGTTTTACTGTGACTGTATCAGCAGCACCTGCAAGTGCTCAGTTAAAGCAAAAACCAGAAAACTATCTGCAAGTGCTCATATAAAAAAAGAAAATTAAAAAGTAAAGGATTAATTCTTACACACTGTACAGCACTCTACACAATATGTGTTCATTTCTGATCTCTAAACAATGTCTCTAACATTTAACTGAATTGAGCAGGTGATTAATGCCTGTGGTCATCCTGCACCATGACCAAACTAACTTTTAGGTAAGACAATAGCATAGCTCAAATTTATGCTTGATCATATAATAAATTAATATTTTTAAAAACTAAAACACAGGATGTTTATAGACATTGTCTAATAGAGACACTTAAAATATTTTTTTTTTCTAGCCAGAAATACCCATATATATTAATACACATACGCATATAAATTGTGAGGAAGTACAAATTTTTTTTATTGCAGATTTGTCATCTAATCCTTTAAAAATAACCCATGCTTATTATTAGTGTGTTTGTTGAGAGGATTGACTTTCAGGTGTTCTTTTCTTAATAGTTCTGTGGCTTCAGCTGGACCCACAGTTACTTTTGATTTCAATATTTAATGGCATCCTTTTTTTTTTTTCTGGAAAGTGCAAGAACAGGTTATGCCTAAATTTTAAAGTTTGGGGTTTCATTTTTTTTGGGTTTTTTTTTACAGTGTTAAAATATCACCACAATATCCAAGAAATACTGCCCATTTGATTTGAATTTTGTTCCACATGTAGTGGTCGGAAGAGGTTTTGTGTTTATTAGTGAGTCATTGTCAGGACTTTTGGGTTTTTGATTGTCAATGAAAATGCAATGTGGAATAATTAAGCAGTAATGTAGTGTGCAGAGCTTTTTTTAACAGGATAAAGTCATGATGAAGATGAGCAGAGTCAAGGGATTAAAAGTTAAAGCAGAAAGCATTTTTCACCTAATTTGCATTCAAAAGAAGTTTGCTATAATGACAAATTAAATTATATGAAAAAATAAATGAAAAGAAAACTTTTAAATAAAATTAGTTCATATAAAATTTGACTAAGGTAGCTATTAATTTTTACGCATTTCTTATCTTTTATTTTACCAACTTCTCAACTGCGGTATTGTATCCAGTTCAGTAGGGAATAACAAGACAAAGAGCAGGGAATACACTCAGGGCAGAGCTGTGACGGCGTAGGGGATAACTTCTACCTTTTAATTCCAAATTAGCATTGAAAACAGTTCACTAGAGTCTCTTTTCTTTCTGCTTGGGAAAATTAAATCTTTCAATGCCTCTAACAACCCAGAACTTAGTGGAAAACTGATGTTTCAATTCAGGCTAAGTAAAATGAATTGCTTAATGGAAAGTGGCATTTCCTAGTGTCTTGGTAGTGTTAAGAAATCATCTCTTCAGT